>VMDR010006119.1:0-47261 GCA_007922815.1 Macrotus californicus
AAAGAATTTAAGAGCACACATAACACAATACCAAATATACATAAAAATATAAAAAGTGGACTGGAAGTATATACATTAAACTCATAATAATGGTTGCTTCTGGGGAAGAAAGGAAAGGGGACTTTAGATTTTATCTGTAATGTTTTATTTCCTTTAAAAAAAGGTTAAAAGTATGATACAAGATTAACAGTTGTTAGTTTGGGGTAGAAGAATATGGGTAGTAGTTATATATTTTCTTTAATTTTTGTATCTTTTAAGTTTCTTTTTTTTTAAGTCATAGATTAGACCCAGAAGAATGTAGAGTAGAAGGGTGTGTAAGCATCATTTAAATATTTAAGTGTTTGCCTGATAGTTTAGCTGGTATTCAAAATTTACATACTATGAAAATCCCACTGAAAGGTATTTTTGTGTGTGGCTTTCATTCTTTTGATATAATTTTCAAAGAAACAGCAATTAAAAAAAGAAATTGTGTGCAAAATGTCATACTGTTTCCATAGGACAGATGCCCAGACATGTAATTACTGGGCCAAAGAGGGTGAATCTTGGAAACATTTGCTGACCTCGAGGAATACGTTCTAATATACCTTCGTTTGGAAAGCCCTACCTTGAAATATAGCAAATCTAGGAATGTTTTCTATGGGCATAAAAGGTCTATAAAATTTGCACTGCCACACCCTCCAAACCCTAAAATTAAGGTCCAGCCATCAACAAAGAATTCAGAGAACCCCAGACTGGATCATTTAGTTAAACTCTTGAGATTTAGGCTGGGTGGCAGCACCCTAAAATTGTTCCCATCTGGGTCTTTAGGTCCTTGCACGTGGCTGAAGGAAGAGGTGTGGTCCTTTATTTAATTACTCTTAACTGAAACTTAATTCTTCCACTTGGGTTGATACATATACCTTTGCATTAACCTCTGGCTTAATTAGCATTTGTCTAGATAAAATGTTGATCCCACTGGTGAATAGACACAAAAAGAAGATATTCTCGCTCAATGTCAGGAAGGGCTTTTTAAAGAGAGAACTACTCAAAGACAGACGGTCCCCAGTATTGGAGGTAGGTGAGCAGAGACTGGACAGTTTCTTGGCAGAACATTTATTATAGATTCCTTCTTTCATTCCTCAGACCTTTAAGAAACACCTCTTCCTTCAGCCACGTGCAAGGACCTAAAGACCCAGATGGGAACAATTTTAGGGTGCTGCCACCCAGCCTAAATCTCAAGAGTTTAACTAAATGATCCAGTCTGGGGTTCTCTGAATTCTTTGTTGATGGCTGGACCTTAATTTTAGGGTTTGGAGGGTGTGGCGGTGCAAATGAAGGACTGGAAACCCAGAAAATGGAAACAGCCTTTTTTAAAAAAAGACTTTATTTATTTAGTTTTAGAGAGAGGAGAAGGGAGGCAGAGGGAGAGGACGAGAAACATCGTCCATGTGAGAGAGAAGCATCTACCCGCCTCCTGCCCGCGGCGCCCCATCCGGGCCGAGCGGGCATTCCAGGCACCGGCCCTGACCCGGGATGATTCTGCGACCTTTCGCTTTGCTGGAGGACGCCCAACCCACTCTTCAACACGGTCGGGGCGAAAGCAGCTTTTATGAGCATTCAATTAATTACGTTTCTCAAAACAATTCATCAGGTTCACTTGTGGGTGTTGGATGCAAAGATAAATTCTCGCTGAAGGGACACTCAGGTGCGGGAGAGGGAGAGACATTGGGAGGGAGGCGCTTGGGCGAAAACAGGCAGCGTCTTCTAGTCTTCTCCCAGTTTGGCTCGTTTCGTGTACTCCTCGCCCCCGCGGTGCCCAGACCCCATGCCCAGGAGCCCACGGCGCTGGCGGGCGAGCCAGCTCGCGGATCACTCAGTAGGCCGGAACCTCGCGGGCGAGCGCGCGCGGCAGTGCGCCCGGGGAAGCGTTTGAGCGCTGCACCGCCCTGCGCCATGCCCTTCAGCCCCGCGCTCGAAGGAGAAAGCTGAGGACGTGGGGCCCGGCTGTGGTCGTGAGGGTCTTGTTTGTAGTTAGCGGTGCAAGAGCGGCGTCATCATGCTGAGCGGACGGCCGGGCCGAGTGCCCTTAAAGTTCCTGCAGGATGAGGCCCGGAGCCTGCCCCCGCCCAAGCTGACCGACCCGCGGCTCGCCTACTTCGGCTTCTTGGGCTACTGCTCGGGCCTGCTAGATAACGCGATCCGGCGGAGGCCGGTGCTGTTGGCCGGTGAGGGCTGCGCCGGCGGGGTCCGGTGGGAGGGGAGAGGGGCTCAGGGTTGCGAGCCGGCTCTGCCATAGGCTGCCAGTGGTGCCTTCGCTTTTCCGGGCATTTTCGCCTAGCAGGCCCCGCCTCGCCTTCCTGGGGCATCCGCGCGCCCCGTGAGCTCTTCAGAATTCGGCCGGGCCAGAGTGTCGTTTGGTTTTTTAGGAAATTGAGGTGCAGTGAAGCCCACGACCCCAATGTGAGTCTGTGAAGGACCCGGCAGTGGATTGTCTGCCCCCCTCTCAGTTCGCGCTGTGGTGTGTGCAAAAATGAGCATTCACTCCATGCCATGTACGACTAACACTACGTACGTTATAGCATTTAATACTCCAAACACCTTCTGGGGAGATATTATCCACAATGAGAAAACAGAGCCTTAGAGGTTAAAGCAGCTTGCCCAAGGTCATATGGCTCACAAGTAGCAGAGCCGGTTTTTAGTCCTCAGAGTCTGTATTGGAAAACAGTGCTCTCAAACTCAATGTGCATACTGCTAATGACCTGGGGTCTTGTTAAAATGTGCATTCTGATTCATTAGGTCTGGGGGGAGAGGCCAGATATTAACAAACCAGCAGACACTGCTGATGCTGCTGGTGTGGAGACCCCACTTTGAGTGGGAGGCTTTAAAAGCCTCGGCTACCTTTTCTAGTATGTCAGTGGCGTCCTGTCAGAGCTGTAAGAGCTCACACAGTAGCTGTGCTAAGGGTTATGGATCTCCAAACAGAAAAGTGGAGGGAAACTGGAAGATTTTGAACTTAGCTTTGACTTATCAGGCAGATACTAGGAAACAGCCTTCCAGGCCCATGGGGCTAGGGGAAATAAATGAAGGCAAAGGTTTCTGGGTGGGGGTAGTTTAATGATTGAATGGATGTGCAGGGTAGGACAATAAGGCTACAAACCATAGTAGGGAGATCAGGGCAATTTATTCTTTAGACAGAAAGGAACCTTTTTAGCTCTTGATTGGTAGGGGCCAGGCAGAAATGCAACGATCAGACTTGTGTTTTAAAAGGTCAACTTTGTCAACAATGTGAAGCAACACTGATGGGAGCCAAGGAGCCCAGTTAGGAAGAAAGCAAAGCTAATACAGGGGTTCCCGCAGCCAGGAATCACCTCACTTGTGCCTCTTTTGCCTTCTTCCAGCTGTATGTTATACCTGGAAGTGAGCTTCCAGGGCTCAAATAGTATTGAAATCCCATCTCCCTCGGATATGCCTCTACTATAGCAATTTGAATATTAATAGAGATGAGTCCACCCTTTTAAGTCCAAGAAAGTTCTGGGAAGACTTCTTAGCAGAAGTGATGTCTGAGACAAGTCCTCAAGGATCAGTAAGTCACTGGGCAGAGAAAATAACCTGTGCATGGTGTGTAGAAGTATGAAGAAGCCTAGTTTGTGTGAGGAATTAAAAGTAGTTCCGTGTGGCCCTGACTGGTGTGGCTCAGTGGGTTGGGCATTGTCCCACAGACCGAAAGGTCACCAGTTCCATTCTGGTCAGGGCACATGCCTGGTTGGATGGGTATAAGAGGCAACCAATCGATGTTTCTCTCCCTCCCTTCCCCTCTCTCTGAAAATAGATACAGCTTTAAAAAAATAGTTCAGTGTTGTTGGAGCACAATGTGCATATCAGGGAGCATAAAAAGATGAAGGTGGGAGAGCTGGCTCATGAAGGGTTTGGGAGGTAATACGTAAGAATTTGTACTCCTGTTGAGCATAATTGAAGAGGGAACCAACAAGCAAAGTTTATATTTTAGTAAAAATTCCTCTAGTGAGAGGATAAAAGCTGGGATCATTGTGGAGTGAAAGGGGAGATGAAGGGGAGGCCAGTTAGTGCAGATGAGAGATAAGTGAGGAAGGGAATATTTACAAGGCAGAATTGGCAGCACTCAGTGACTGGACGTGGGGAAGAGGGTAGGAAAAAAGGATGATTACTGTGTTTATTACCCAGTCTTGGATTCCTAGGTAAATGGTCTTATTCTTAGAATTGGGAGGAAGAGGTATGTATAGGAAGGAAATGAGTTCATTTTGAGATATTTAAGTGAACGCATCTGTCAAATGTTTGGATGTGTCTATTAGTCGACATGGGTGTCTGAGCTGGATGTATTTGTGGGTCACCAGCCCATGGGTAGCAGATACAAGTATCGCAATAAACCAGTTCTCCAAAGGAAGATATGCAGGATAGGAAGTGGAAGACTGAGGGTTCAGTTCGGGGGCTTAGCTAGAAAATCAAACCTGCAGTTAGCCTTTTGCAAAAAATATTTCTGTATATCAAGTTCATGAAGGGGAGATACCTTTGGATCTAGAGCTTTCTCTAGAGCATGTGATTTGACCCTCTCCATTCTCACTACTATAGAATGACTTTTTTAATATGATGATTTTATAAATACAGTTTTCACATAGGTAATACATGCAAATGGGATGAAATTTAGATGGTACAGGAGAGAATTGAGATGTATTTGTAGTGTAGGCTGCTACTTTAGTAACCACTGAACACGCAAACATAAATCAGTATATGGAGACCAACCAAACTACTTTCAGACCGTTTGTAGAGGACTTTGCCACAGCTCATCACTTCCTGAACAAGTCCTGGAATACAAATTAGTTCAGATCTAAAGTTAACTTATTGAAGAAGAAAATATGTTTTTCTGTTCTTAGTCTAGCATTTGGGATTTGGTATTCATCCACCTTTTTCCATGAAGAAATTTATAAAACCTCAATTTTTAAAATCTTGGATTCTATTGATAATGATGTTTGTAGACTTAATATTGCTTTTTATAGTCGCCAAATTGCTTTAAGAAGACATCGCAAGATCAAGGCTGCTTGTTCAGAATAGCCATATAGAAAAGCCCTTTTTTAAAAAAAGATTTTTAGAAGAAATAATAAATTATATATCTGAAATGTAAGAACATAATCTTTACTACACATTGCCTGACTGATTTTTGCTTTCTTTGGGATTCGTCATTTGAATTTCAGGTTTGCATCGCCAGCTTCTACATGTTACTTCCTTCGTTTTTATTGGATATTATCTTTTAAAACGTCAAGACTATATGTATGCTGTGAGGGACCACGATATGTTGGCATATATAAAATCACATCCGGAAGATTTTCCTGAAAAAGGTATTTCAAGTTAATTGTCAAAAACCTTTCTTACGCTGCATCATTTTCCCTGGTTAGTCTTTTCCGTGCCTGTGGCCTCAGGTTCCTTCTCTATTCTGTTGATTCCCATATTGTTGTCTATAGACCAGAATTCTCTTGAATTCAGATATCCAGCTTCTGGCTAACTACCTCAGATAGCGAACAGAACCTCACAGGCCCTCTGCCGGCCCAGACCTGTCCTGTGTCCTGCCTCAGGACACAGAGCCGACACATGGTAGACACTACATAAATAATAGCTGCCCTGAACAGCACAGAACCCTGCCTCACCTCCCATTCTTCATCTGCTGCCTCATGAAATGCTGTGTTCTGAACCTGCCCTGTGTCATTTGTACACGCTGTCCCTTTTTCTTTACCCTCCTCTTGCCCATTTCCACCCTGTCAGGCAAATTCCTGTCCATGCTTCATCATCTCAATGAAGTTTTTGCCCAGCTACAGATAGGAATTTCTTCAGCACATTCTACTTGTCTCTGTTCGACTGTGATAGTGACGTAACTGTCTCGTTCTTTTACACACATTGCAGATGTGCCCATGAGGGAGGGAAGGAAGGAAGGGAACGTTGGAACTTACAGATTTTCCTAAATGTGTAATATTAAGCATCGAGATTTTATTAGACTGAATGATGATCCTATTTAGTTGTAAAATTGTATTACTCTATTCAATATTCTTACATGTGTATTGTTTATGGTGTCTTAAAAAGGTACAGTCTATGTGTGGGTGTGTGATTGCCAATGAGGAGCTCAAAGACTAGTACAAAGCCATGAATAGTGGCTGTATCGGAGATGAGGAGTACTCTGGACTGCTGGATACTAGAGCTGGAAGGACCTTGGGAATATTGATTCTAGAATATTCCAGAAGAAAGAGACTGGAAGAGTGAGACCCAATGGCAGAGCAGTCCCCAGTCCCAGACCTCTGGCTCTTTGCCTCCATGTTTCCACTGTTGCCCTCTGTCAGCAGGAGTGTGTACAGTCACGGGCTCATTCTGTCTCTGAGCTGCAGGTTACTGGCAAGTGTTCCAAGAGCCTCAGGCGCTGACAACCACATAGGCTCAGAGAGCTTGACCACCTCAGCTTGGGCCCCTCCTCCCTGACCTTTGCCTCTCCCTGCGCATTCCTTCCTTCGTCCCTTCAGCTAGGATCCCCCTGGCAGCACTTTGCCCCTCTAGGCGGCCATCTGGATGTCACCACAGATTCTTCAAAAATATTCAGTAAAGCAAAGAGTCTCAGGGATCACCACACCGTGGTTGAAGACTAGAAACTAGAAAAGGGGATTTTAGGGGTTTCTATCTATAAGAATATTAAGTTTTAATTTTATTCTTTAGGAAATATGATTTAAAGCATAATTTAAACATAAATCTTTGTGATCTTTCCTTTTATAGATAAGAAAACTTATGCTGAAATTTTTGAAGAATTCCATCCAGTGCGTTGAAGTCTCCAAAGTTCTTGCTTCGGTTTCACTGATAACAGTTATTTCTGAGTTTTGTGGAACATGTTTTCTTGCTATCTGGAGTTGTAGTAATCTGTGTGTTAGCACCTGTGATTAAAATGGTCAACATGAGCGCTCCGACTCCTTGTCATGAGAAAAATAGTTCATCCCAGAACAGTCTGTTTTAGTCTACCCAGTGTTAAGAAGACATCTGACAGACTTAAACATGGAGTTTAGTTCTGGTTTGGAGTCAGCCAGCCAAGCCTGTGGGCCACATGTGGCCCACTGCCAGCCCCGTTCTCCTGGAACACAGCCATGCTCATTCGTTCACGTGTCACGCATTTGCTTCCAGGCTGCAGCGGCAGAGCTGTGTACTTGTGGCGGGGACCTGACGGCCCGCAGAGCATCAGCTAATGCACGGTCCTTTACAGAAACGGTCTGCTGCGCCTGTGCCAGTGCAAGGCAAAACAAAGCAAGCCGGACTGTGGAGGATTCTGTAAGTCATGTAAATTATTCCGACTTGTACCCCTAGGTGGTAGGAATTCACTAAAGGGCTTTTTAAATGGGAATAACATAGGTTTGTATTTGTGAGCTCTCTTTGAACAATATAGCAGGTGGTTTACAAGCAAGAGACTCAAGACCAAGAGAACAGAAGGCTGATCCCGCAAAGGGGTCCTTGCTCTTAGCAGGGTCATCCGGGAGAAGGCGGGCTCAGTGCCAACACTGTCTGCAGCGGGGCTGGGTGTCAGTGGTAGTGAAAGAGCCCACCTGGCTGAGGAGGTTACCCTTCCCTGCTGAGCGAATCCAAGTGATTGTCCAGGAAGTTTTTGTTTCCAAGCTCAGATCTTATAATCAGACTGGTGTTTGGAGATTAATAGAATTGTTTCTTTCTATGTGATTTCAAATTAGGTAGCAGTGTGGATATACATTTGGTTTTGGGCAAAATCAGATGAGCTCCATCTCTTCTCTCAAGTTCCACTTGTTAAATATAAAATCATGTCCGAGAAAGTACTTTATTATTTTTTGTCCCGAGAGAGTACTTTAGAAGTACTATAGTATAAAGATACGTACAAGTAGAAGGTATTATTTTTTAATTGCTACTGCAGTAAATAGGTTCACAGTTCACCTGTTCTCGGCAGGTTCAGGAGTGAACCACTCATCCCCAGGGACTCTGCCACCTCTTAGTTCTGGAGTGTGAAAATGAGCTAGAGCAAATACAAGGTGCGAGCCGGGGGATGAGCCTAGAGTAATAGCACTTACATGCCAGGTGCTTTTGATTTTATCTTGTTTAATTTCTAGAACAACTTTGTGAGGCAGGCAATTTCCCCATTTTATGGGTAATGAAATTTAGGTTCCAATTGGTTAAATAACTTGCCCAAGATCACATATTGAATAAGTGCTAAGAGTCAGATGCTAAGACGTATATTCTTCCTACTGCACCACGTTGGCTCGGTAACATCTAGTCCCTCATGAACCACTGACCCCTGCCCCAAGCTGGTGAGAGGTGAGCAGTAGTGAAGAGCGACTATCATCCTAAAGGTGGCGACCCAGCGACAAGTCCAGAACTGGTGCTCGGAGAGGGGCAGGGAAGCATCTCAGAAAACCGCGTCACCTCACTTCCAGCTGTAGGTCTAGCCTTTCTGGTGTCATCATCAGGGCCAGTGAGCTGCTCCAAGTCCTCATCACAGAGTCTGTGGAGAGCAGAAGTGTTAAAAAAACAAGTCTGTGAATCCACATCACCAAGGCACTGTCATACTCCTCCCAAAATAGGAAAAGGAAGGACAAAGCTCCATGGTGTTGTGTAGGGGGGTCTGGCAGTGTCGGCCCTCTAAGGGGAACCAGCTCGTCAGAGGAGCAGTGATAGTTTGACCTGTGTGTTTCACTAACAGGGAAACCGACTCACAACGGTAAGCTGTCCGGGGTCACACAGCAGTCAGTAGCAGACCCAGGACAAGACCCCGGGTTTTTGAACTTCTGCTACACCACGAAAATCAGTGCAGTGTAGAAGGCTGCTCTGTCTGCAACGCTGATTGATGAAGGCGTGCGTGCTCTATCCGCCGAGCTGCCCCGTTCCCCCTCCAGCCCAGGCTGCGGGACTCTAAGGAAATTCACTAGTGCAGAGGAAGGGAATGAGACACCACTTAGGCCGGGGTTCATTCCCGTCTCAACCGTGCCGTTTCCTCGGTAACCTCGGGCTCACTTTACTTCTTAGACCTCTAGTTCTTTCCCGCAAAAGGGGACGATAGTCCGTTAGATAATCGATACGCAAGCGGTTTTAAACTGTAAAACTATTCGTATACCTATTGTTACTTTTACTACCACTGCTGTTACTCAGTGAAGAAATTGAAACCCAGAGAAGTGAGGCAGCTGAACCAAGGCCTCAAGGCTCGTCCATGGTAGAACCAGAACTCTGCCCTGGGGCTGTTGACTCAGCTCAGTTATGGTCCAGAACCTCTGAAAAGCAGCCCAAGAAGCCTGGAGGGGAGATTGACGTGAGGCCGACGTTTGGATTTGGGTTGGAGGTGGCAGAAGGAAAAACAGCTGAGAAGATGCTGGAGCAGAGCTCTCCAGAGGCTGTGTTCAGGCCCCTGTTCAATCCCCATCACTACAGAGAGGCCTTCAGGCAGGTCATGAAGATAACACGGACGGCCAAGGTTAAGTGTGATGAAAAGAATACCCAATTCAAAATCGGGGCCGGTCCCGCTTCTGCCCCCTCACTGCGTGACTTCCGGTGAATCGCTCACCTCTGGCTTTTACAAAAATGGAGATAACACTCCTGCCCCACAGACCTACGCCAGTGGTTTTGAGGTCTCCGTGGACAAGCATACGCCTTACCACTGATGAAACCCGTTCGTGGGAGCAGGACTGGCAGGTGTGGTAGCCAAATTCTCCCAATCTTCACCCAGGAGTGACCCACGCACAACTGTCCCATGTCTTCTTCCCATCACCTACCTGGTGCCACCACCTGCATGTCTAGCTTGCAGCTGCCCCACACCTTACAACCCCAGCCCGCCTGTGCATAGACATATGGGCTCAGACTTCAGCACATTTCCACACCCTCACCTCAGGGCTTTCCGGCAGGCATGCCTCCACACTGGTGTGCCTCGGACCATTTAGAGTGCCAAGAGGACAGTCCAGCTTTCCATCTGGCTGGCAGCAACCTAGGGTGGCCAGAGCACCCCTGCCAGTTGCAGGAATACTGTGAGCAGCCTCACCTGTATACCCCACGTGACATCTACTATCATCTTTTATGTTCTGTGACTTGACAAAGCAATGTCAGGAAGCAATGCCACACACACACACACGCAGAAGTCACAATCCACCTGAGTGAATACCCATACTCCCAAACGAATGCATCCATGCACAGACACAGATGTGTGCACACAAGGTGTGCACTCACAGGACACTCTTCCTTCTGTCTCTGTAACAGTCATGGCCATTACTCACCAATTCTGGGTCGGAAGGAGAGTAAGGCAGTGAGGCTGGCTCTGTATGGGACCTGAGCTCTCCCTCTCCCACCAGGTGACAACCCTGCTTCCCCTGCTCCCCTGGGACGTCCCTCAGTGGACTCTGACTAGTGTGGCTACCATTACCTTCCCTAGAGTCCGAGGCCTACACGGCCTGTTCCGTTATTTCCTGGTATATCCTCGTCAGCTCCTCGGCTTTCAAGGTAAGGTGGGTGAGGATGTGATGAAGGCTGGTGTAGTGCAGGTGGAACTGGGCTTCCAGGTCCAGCTGCCCCAAGACCTCCCCCTCGCCCTCCTCCGTCTCTGCAGCTTCATTCTCAGTCACATTGGTTTTACCACTGGCCACCTTGACCTGCCACTCCTCCCGGGGCAGCAGCCCGTGGTCCACATCCATGCGAATGGCCTTGAGCATGGTGAAGTAGTTGTAGAGACTGGGGGCCCCAGCCTGTGCACTCAGCTGCACGTCCCGCAGGAGGCTGGGGAACATCACCACCTGCTCCATGTTCTGCACTACAGCCGCGTACCGGTCCATGACATTCAGCAGGCAGTTCTTGGGGTAGCGTTTGGTCAGCACCTGCATGGTTGCTTCCTCTAGCACAGTGAGTCCCGCAGATGTTCTTTTTAACGGCTGGGTGTGAAGGCAGTTTGACAGGATGCCCAGGCCCAGCCGGTGGGCAAAAACACACCCTGTTTTTTAGGCCAATCCCAGGGCTTGCGCCTCACCGTCTGTATCAGGCGATCTGTCTGCCCAGGGACCGACCTGCCAGCCTTCTGCCTGTCCTGTCAGCACTCCTGACCGCCTGAGGGGGAGCCTGGCTCCTCCTCCATCAGCTCACAGGGCCAACTACAGGGAAGCTTTTCCCTTTGGCAACTGGTGCCTTTGACCCCGGGGCAGCAATTAACTCTTTCAGGTCATGAGAAACCAAGCCGCCTCCTAATGTGCAGCTCACTTCTTCAACCTGGGTGCCTCAGCTGGGACAAGAACAAGGCGGGTGATGAAAAGAAACTGTTAGTGGGGGCAAAGAGCACGGAAGCAGGAGCCAGAAGCCCAGTCCCGCAGTTCCTAGTGAGTTTGGGTTTTACCTCATTCAGTGCCTCCTTTGCAGCCGTTTTGGCACCAAGCTCTTTCACAAGGTATCTCCTTTAATCTTCACCAAAACCCTAGGGTGAATATTTAATCTTCCAATGTAACAGTAAGAAAACTGACGTGTAGGTAGCTAAAGGAACTTGCCCATGGTCCAATTGGAGCTGGGATTCCAACCTAGAACCACCTCTCTCCCGCCTCCACTCAGTACTGTAGACCCAAGTGCGAGGGTGAATGAGTTACACAAGTTCACTGCGTCCATACCCGTATCTGTAACTCTGGGGTGTCGTGGTGAGGTCGAACAAGACGATGATAAAGAAAGACTTTGTCAGCCACAGAGCAGTCCCCAGGTATATGCTCGGCGCAGATTCCGGATTCATGCTGGGGCCCCTCTCAACCCTCACCTGTAATTCCACAAGTTACAATGCTTCCTCTTTCCCATTGACCTAGTCCTTTGGCCAAAGTCTCGGAAAGTAATAATCCTTTATACAGCAACATTATCCCAGTTAACAAACTGCAATTGTTACATTTATTTATGAGATAACTAGGAAAATGAGGCCCAGGGGGAGGTTCAAAGTTGCACAGCAAGTTACTGTCAGAGTCAAGTGGAGACCAAGACCTTCTGAGTTCTGGGTCAGCCGCCCGCTCTTAACACAGTCTCAGGTAGAAAGATCTCCAGGTGCCTGCTGCCCAGTAGGGGAGGAGAGGAAGGGAGAGGAGAGCTCAGGTAGGGGGACTTGTCTCACCGAAGCAACTCCTACCCCCACCCCACGGCAGGAGCCCCTTTGCATCTCCAGGATTGACAGTCACCCACTCCCCCTCTTCCTTCCACTCCCACGGCCAGATCTCTGAGAAAGTTCACCTTCATGTTGGACTGAGTTCTACCTCTCTTTATCCCACCAATTACCCATCTTAAGTATGATTGTATTAGCACAACGGAGCAGTGTGAAAAACCATTTCCCAGCCTCTAACTCACTCAACGCCCACAACATGAGGCAGAAAAACAACAGTATCCCCCTTTTCAGATGAGGAAACAGAGACTCAGAAGGGCTCAGAAGTGACGGGAGAAGGCTCAGCCCAGCTCTCCAGGCCTCCAGGGAAAGCCACAGCTGTCGTCTCCCCCGGCTCCCTTTGTGGGCTGGATGTGTACATAGCTGCAGGTGACCTGGAGTAATCCTGCACTGGACAGGTAGCCTTGTCTCTTCAGAACAGAGAGGGCAGCCAAGTCCAGGCACCTGCGGCGAAGGACAAAGCTCCCACTTCAACCTTTTCTGTTTCACAGGTCATGGAGTGGAACAGAGAGTACGGCCCAGCTCTTCCCTCCTCGGGTTAGGTGGCCCTGGGCTGCTCACCGCTGCTCTCTGAGCCTCAGCTTTCCCCTACATTCTAATAATGATCGGAGCAAACATTGATTGAGGGCCTGGTATTCCATGCTCCCAACAATCATATGTACTAGGTGTTCTCCAGTTACGGAGGAGGGATGAAGGCCTGAGACGGTACAGTGATTAGCCTGAGAACACACACTCTTAGTTTAAGGCAAGGAGGAGTTGAGGTCAGCAGCAGCTCCTACCCATGGGTCGTTATGAGGGTTAGAGTTGATGTTTGTGAAATACCTGGTATATTGCAAGGCCTCAATAGATAAATACGTATTTACCTCCCACCACTTCTCCTCTCCTGCTCTGTGCTCCCCAATTCCTCACTGTGCGTCCGTCCTGGGACTCACCACACACATTGCAGTTCATTTCGTACCTGTCCTGGGGCCCAGAACTGCAGGTGCCCTGTAGATACTGGCCGAATGATGACCATTGGATTCACTTTTTGATCCATTCCAGGGTCTGTGCTCATGGTGTCCAGTCACCTTGAAAAACAGCATTCCTGGTTTGGCGGGAAGGAGCAGTGAGGACTTCGGAAGGGGAGGGAGCCCCGCAGCTGCAGCCGCCCTTGGCCACCCAGGAGCTGTGTGACACCACGAATGCTCCCCACCACCATGTGGGGCTGCCTCCGAGGGGAGGCTCTTTTCCAGAACGACTCCTCAGGGAAGGAGGGTGTGCCCTGCTCCTGTCCTGACAGTCTTCATTCTGCAGGGCGCTTTTCTGTTCTTACTGTAAAACGGAACTGTTAGCAAGACACATTAGCCCGATATTACCTCCACCGGTCAGCACAGTGAAGGATTTTCAGAAAATTGATTCCTAAACTGTGTGTGGAAAGAGTACGTTTTCTAAATTAATAAATTAAGTGAAAAATTTTCATTTTAACAGATTACTTAAGTAAACATTTCATTCATTCACTTCCAGGCCTAAAACATTTTTTGTTTGTTTGTTTTTGACCTTAGGAAAACGAGGCGTCCCTTGTGTTTGAACATCCAGGATGGCTGAGCAGTGGGTATGGCCCACAACCATGAGGCTGGACTTTGTGGTTTGGGTTTGGAGGGCCGCCACCCAGCCCTCTTAGGACCAGGCTGCCTGAGCCCCCTTGTCCCCGGCTGTAAAGGGTCTGGAAATCTCTGAAGGGAAGACCTTTCCAGCCCCGGGTGAATAACTCCTTCTGAACCCACGGGCAGGTGTCTACGCATTCCCTGTCTTAGTTCTTACGTTTTTAACCCAGTCGCAGGTCACCGGCTCAGAGCTGGAAAACACGATGCTCCAGTTCTGCGTGCAGAGCTGGGAGAACTGAGTCTGGCACACTGGGTAGGTCAGCAGTGCCCAGCCAGCAGCGGCCTCCTTCCTCTTTCACCCCATGGCCTGGAGCCGCCTGGGGCCTCTGTGGGCCACCCTCGCCTGGTCTGCTCAACAAGGGGGCTGATCTTTGTTGGAGCCTCTCCAGCTCAGACGTTGGGGAACTCCACCTGAGCACCCATGGCCCCTGTGTCCTAAAGCCGGTCTATTCCCAGACTTGTTGCTGGACCTGGCCCAGAAGGATTGTGTGAGTAAATGAGTGTATTAGTGAAAAAGGGAAACTGTGAACAAACTGATAATTGGGGGACAGACGAGTTGCGTGGGTGAACGAATGCAAAGCTCACGAGTCACCCTGGGAAGGAGGGAGAGGAGGACCCACATGACCAGGGTCGGCCAGCCAGCAGGCTACAGACAGAGACTGGCCCTAGGTCTACCTGTCTGATGGAAGGCCCTGGATAAAATGTTGCTGAATGAGCAGCTGCCAGCCATCCTTGATTAGAAGACAGAGAGCAGGGATCCAAGGGAATAGGCTGGACTCAGACAAGTTCTAGGAGTGGGGAGAGGAGCAAGGCAGAAAAGAAGGGATGTGAGGTCTTCTCAGGGGGTGCTATGTAATAGGTATTCAGGATCCAATGGACTCAGGTGTCCCTGCTCTCAAGATGCCCTGTCCCAGGGCTGGGAGGCTATATGATCCAACCGGGCACTGCAGGTGGGAAATCCTGGCAATGGAAGGGAAGGAATTAGCAGAAACTGGATGAGAACTCGAGCATCGCTCAGTTTCCCTGGACTTCTCTCCTTCCCTCAAGTTGAGGGAAACTGAGGCGGGGTGAGGCACCTCACTGGAATGGCTTCCACAGAACTTCCTGTGGCCTCATGCTCAGGGCACCTGCATGACCCAAAGTGAACTGACTCCAGATGGACTGGAGTCAAGGCACCCAAGGGCCAGGCCAGGAACACCACGTGATTGTGATGCAAGGGACAGTCTGACTCCAAGTAACCCTGGCTGGGCTGGAGCCCAGGCAGCTACAGAAGGGACTCAGACAAAGGTTGCAGCAAGTTTTCTGGTTTTAAAAGTGAATTTTAGCCCTGGCCAGTGAGGCTTAGTTAATTGGAGTGTCATCTTGGAAACTGAAACGCCATGGGTTTGATACTTGAGTCAGGGCACATGCCTAGGTTGTGGGTTCTGTCCCCAGGTAGGACGCATACAAGAAGCAACTGATTCAATCTCGATGTTTCTCTCCTTCTGTCTACCTCCCTTCACCCCTCTCTATAAATCAATAAGCATGTCCTTGGGTGAGGATTAAAAAATGAATTTTATACGCATACACATCACTTGATATCTATGGACCTCAGGCTGTTTTTTTCCCCTTGTCCCTCTAGTCCTGACCTATTGGGCCCAAAGGTCAGGAGCTGCTCCAGCCCCTGTCCCTACTCACTGGGCTCCTATGTGTGCCCTTATTGCCTGCTGGGCCAGGAAGAGGCCTGAGAAAACAGGACATGGTCCCTGCCCTCTAGAACCTGACTCCCTCTGTCACCCAGTGGACCTCAGAGGTTGAGAGCCTACTGTGTGTCTGCACTGTGCTGGACCTGCGGCTATAACAGGGCATGAGGCAGACAAGGCACCTCACTCAGACAATTTACATCTAGTGAGAAGCAAGCTACAAGCGTGTGCAGATAAATATGATAACGTCACCTTGCGGCCTGTACTAGAAAGAGAGTAAAAAGTAAAACAGTGAGTTCGAGCCTTGCTGCCTGCAAGTGTGGCCTGTAGACTGGCAGGCAGCATTGAATCCCCAGGGAGCTCATCAGAAACGCAGATTCCCAGGCTCTGCCCAGGATTTCCAAATCAGAAACTGCATTTCAACAAGATCCCCAGGGAATGCCTGTGGCCAGGGTGTCAGGAATTCACTCCAAACCAGCAATTATTATCCCAAGGGAGAATAAATGTTTGTGTCAAGACCTCAATGTTCTCAGCTTCTGCAAGATCTGTCTTCCAGGCACAGGGGACAGCCAGTGCTACTGAACATAAAATATTCTCCTTAAAGGCACACCTAACTCACTGGGCAACCGTGTCCCATCCGGAAAATTGAGGAGTGGGACTAAACAAAGCTTCTTTCAAGGTAAAAAACAAACAAAATCCCATGATCTGAACAGAGAATTTTGGGCATCGAGAGTCAGATGACTAGCTGAGAAAGAGCTATTTGAGAGAGCGCCAGGGCACCAGCACCCACCCGCCACCCCATCCCCCCATCCTCAGGTCACCCCAGGAGGCCCAGGCCTTTTCTGTGACTCGGGAATACCGGTATCTCTGTGGTTCTGAGAATCCGCTGCGAACTCTGCTGAGACAAAGGCTCTGTGTGGATAGCTGACCGGAGCAGCCCCAGGAAGCTGGCAAGTCTTGGGTCCAGCCTCTCCTCCCCAGTTACTCCCTGTCACGCTCCTCCTGCAGTTCCGGGAAAACCCAGTCCTTCCTCCAGCTCTGAGCTTGCTGGAGTGTGGAGAGAGGAGCTGGCGGGTCAGCGCAGGGCTCCTTAGTCAGTCACAAAGGTCTAGCTTTTCAGAGCCGGATGTGCTACAGAGGTCCTGCAAATCCAACTCTGCTTCTGCTTTATTAATGAGAGAACTCAGCATCCAGCTTCTGTTTCCAATCAGGTTTTGTTCACTCCTCCGGAAAAATTTCACCTGCTATATATATCACTACAAGTCTACAATATTTTTTAAAGATTTTATTTATGTTTTAGAGAGAGAGGAAGCAAGGGAGAGAGAGAAGGAGAGAAATGTCAATGTGTGAGAGAAACATCGCCTCCTCTCACCCGTCTCCAGCCAGGGACCTGCCAGGCCCACAACCCAGGCATGTGCCCAGACCAGGAACCAAACTGGTGACCTTTCAGTTTGAAGGCCAGTGCTCAACCCACTGAGCCACACCAGCCAGGGCAAGTCTATGACATTTGGAAATCTGTGGCAAGACTAGTGACTCAATAGGTCTCTCCTCTACCTGGGATCCCCTGAGGGCAAGAAATAGGACAAACAGGTCTTTCCTATTGACCCCAGAACCTCAGGGGCTCAGGAAAGTTTCCTCAACTGGTTGATTGAAAGGATGAATAAATGAAAGCTGTGGGAATTTGTCTACCTTTGGTGTGTTCCCCAGATATTTCTTCACTCCTTCCTTCATTTTTTTCTCTCAACATACTTGTACTGAGTTCCCTGCAGAGAAAACCTGGCCACAGATGGTGCTGGGGATGGGGGAGGAGGCTTCCAAAGGCAGGCCCAGGGCTCCAGAGAGCTCAGCTGTGATGGGACCTGGGCTCTGCTACCTCCATGACTCACTCTGCAGTGGGGGTGAAGGGGGAGGCTATTACTCTGCCCACAGGGCTGGCCCCCAGGCTGGGTGGGACCCAGGCCAGAGTCCAGGGAGTGATGGACAACCCCATCCCCACTCTGAACAGATGTGGGAGGGGCTTGGTTGGGAAAGGAGGGCACACTGATAAAGAGCCATGAGCTCATACACTAAATGCAGCCCATAACCACCCTTCTTCCAGGCCTTCTCAGGCCTCCCAGCCCTCAGGCCACCCTAAGCCATCTTTTGGGACTTCCTTCCCTTTCTAGCCTGGGGTTCACAGTGACTCCTGCTCTGGCCTCTCCACAGATTCCTCCATATACCATCTATCTTCTTTTGCTACAAAAAAGACTCACCCCTCCCTAGCTCAAATACCTTCAATAGTTCCTTGTAGAAGCTTCCCATGGGACTATAACACATCACGAATTTAGTGGTTCAAAGCCACACAAATGCACTATCTCCGCCCCAGAGGTCAAAAGCCCAAAATGGATCTTCCTGGACTGAAATCCAGGTGCCAGCAGGCTGTGTTCCTTCCTGGCGACTCTAGGGAAGAATCCATTCCCTCGCGTCTTCCAGACTTTAGCGGTCGCTGGCATTCCTTGGTTTGAGGCCCCTTTCTCCATCTTCAAAGCCAGCAACACCTTTCAAACTGCCATCCCTCCTAGGTTCTCCCTCTTCCAACTACAAGGACTTTTGTCCTATGTTGCAAGTGGAGATGGGGTCCAGGTGCTTGGTGGCTGCCAACAAAGAACTGAACAGGCCACATAAACAAAGATAAACAAAGCAAGTGAGGGAACATTTCTGGCATCATAACTGATAAATCCTCTGAGAAAGGAAAAAGCCTAAACCCCAGAACTCCCACCAGAGCCAATACTGATCATCAAAATATCCAGGGAAATAACTGGAAAACCTGACAATCAGGATCCACTTAATTAGAGAGAGACCATGTGCTGAAGCGGCCCCGCACCTTCCTGTAGCTGAAGCGGTCAGGCAAAAGGACAGGAAAAACCCAATCTAGTTCAAGAGGAATGCCATGATCTGTTGTACTTACAGTTTTAACACAGCAAACCAAGGTGAACAGCCACTTGACAGAAAGCACATCGTTACAGTATGTTAGGGATCATCTCAAGAGTTCCAAGTCAGTTCTTTCTTTGCTCCTAGTGGCTAATCCCTTCCCTCCTCCAGATCATCAGGAGATAAGGTGGGAGTGAGGGGGGAGCTTAAATCATACAGAAAGCATCAAGAATTTCATTTTACCAATTAAGAATTATGTGCAGAAATGCAGTCATAATGAAAGTCATACACTGAAATAATATTTAATTACAAAGTAAACACATATCTTACAAATTCCAAAGTAATTCCAATAAACAACATATCTTACAAATTCCAAAGTCAAAATCATCCTGACTCACAAAGTCCTCATTTCTTCCAGGAACCGAAGCGATTGTAGCTTCAGCCTTGGTTCTCTTGACTTCATCATCCCAAGATTTGGGAGTGAGGCTGTCTCTGGCCAGGGAATGGCTCTCTTCTATTGAACTGTTACAGGATTTCTAGGGTTTTTACTTAAGTTTCTACACATTCGACTTCTCACAGTCCTTGATTGTCCACCGGGGGAGGAAACCACAGTGCTAATTATTATCATGATGCTGAGGACAGCTGCAGAGTTTCAGGGTTTTCTATCCCATCTCCTGCCTCAACCACTTGCCCAACTACAGAATCCAGGATAATCTTCCCATCTCCAGGTCAGCTGATAGCAATCTTAATTCCATCTGAATCCTTAATTCCCCTTTGTCACATAACCTACCTTCACAGGTGCCAGGGATTCGGACGTTGACATCTTTGGGAGGCATTATTGCACCCATCACACTCCCCAACCCTTTCATTTGGTTTTTACATGCCATGATAACTCTTTAAATGAAAATTTTCACAGAAACCCAATGCAGAAAGCAAATGGAAAAGAAACTGATTTTGCTGAAGCAGGGAAAGGGGGGCTATAGCTGACCATCTTTCATTAGCCCTTAGGTCACTGCCAGAGAACCTAAGCTACTCCACAGAGCACAGCTGGAAATTATCAGCCATTGTTCAAGGCCTCAGCTAGCCTTTCTGGTTTTATTCTCTGCCAGCAGGACAACAAGCTGGAGCCCCACATCTGGGCCAGACTCTGAGCTGGGCAGGAGGACACCTGGACTCATAGTCCCTGCCCCCAGGGAGCTCAGAGCCTGATGACGGAAGAGGACAGAGAACTGAACAGGTCACTTCAACCTAGCTGGGTGAGTACAGAGAGCACACGGGGCAGAGAGGAGAGGTGCTTGGGGACGCTTCCTTAAAGTTAACCACTTTGCACAGTTAGCAAGGCAGAGAAAGGCGGGAATAATCTTAAGTGCAGGATGGTAAGGGGAAAAATGTTTCTCTCTCTCTCTCTCTCTCTCGCTATCTCTCAATATTAGATCTATTTTCTATACACACAATAGATTTAATATATCGGTATATATTATATAATATTACAGTATATATTGTATATTAAAGTATACATAGCACATATATTCTTTATAGTACATATGATAAAGGATATATCTTTTACAACTTTTCTGATTTCATGTATCTATATATTATTTATGAATACATACATATACCGTAAATGAAAACACGAATTTAAGGAGCCATCTTTGGGGAGGGGTGGGTGAAAGGGAAGAGTACACTTTACATTTGTTAGGTCTTATTTCTCAAGATCAGTGATGGATACGTGGATATTTATATATTCACTCTCTAGTATTTTTTAATATATTACATATTTATTTTAAAAAAGGAAAGGAAAGTGGGAAATGTTTTCAAGGCAGAAGAATCAGCTTGAGCAAAAGCCGAGACACGAAATAGCAAGAATACTGATGAGTCCTCAACATGCCTACAGTGTCCCAAACTCCACAGTAACTTTTCCAATCTTCTCTCGCCCCTCTTCCTGCCTCGCCTCCTTTTGCCCAGCCTCACGCCCCGCGGCTGACCATTCTGACAAGATCAGCCCCTCCCCTATCGGATAGGCTGTCATCCCCCTTGAAAGTGTACGCCTCTCATCAGCTGGTTCAGTTCAAGAACGCCTGCGTGTCTCCCGCAGAACGCAGCCCCAGGGCTCAGCCCCGAGGCCGGGGCCGACTGCAGCAGTTCTGGCCAGCAGGGGGCGCTGCGGGGCAGGCCAGGGCCTGGGCTCGGCTCTGCATCCCGGAGCAACACGATCCCTGAACTCCCGCTAGCTCGCCGAGGCTCGTTGCCCGCAGAAACACACGAGTTTCCAGGTGACAACTGGGCACCTCCTTTTAAGAGAGAAAGGTTAGCCATGACTGGTGTGGCTCAGTGGATTGAGTGCCAGCCTGGGAACGGAAAGTTCACTGGTTTGATCCCCAGTCAGGGCACATACCCGGGTTCTGGGTCAGGTCCCCAGGTGGGGGCGAGCTAGAGGCAACTTATTGATGTATCTCTCACACGTCATCTCTTTCTCCCTCCCTCACCCTCTCTCTAAAAATAAATAAATAGAGGGAGGGAGGGAGGAAGTCTTTTTAAAAAGAGAAGGGTTAGAGGGTGGGGAGGAGAGTGGGAGAAAAATCCTCTCCTCCTTCCAAACCCTGCTCCCCAGATAGGTGTTCTGAATGTTTTGCAGCAGTTTATTCAAGGTGCTTGACTCGGCAGCTGAAAGCCGAGCTCCCTGCCCCGCCCCCCGGTTCCTTCCTTCTGCCAGCCTCTGCCCTTTCGAACGGATTCTGTGGACTTGTTCAATACTGTTACTGGATACAATCTCGGCAGCTCCCCTGGCTTTTCTGAGACTCTACCGTTTATTGTCATGTAATTTCAACTTGTGAATAAGCTAAGTACAGGCCAGTCTTACAGCCAAATTCCACCCCCTCGCCCCTGTTCAGGCCTTCTCTGGTGGGGACACTCGGTGGCTGGGGAAGGGCAGCCTCTCTCCATTCTCCATCACTCTAATGCTCCTCCTGTCTCTCCCGGACTGCGCCTGGCTCTCCAGGGTTGGATCCGGGGGACGTCTAGCTACACCAGAGCCCGCAGGGCGTGGCAAGTTCCGAAGGCGGACACTTCCTATCAGGAGCCCTTTGATGAGCTCCTTGGAAGCCCACCACACCATTCACCAGAAGTACCCCTGGAACAGGGCCTGGTTGCCTCTCCCTAAAGGCTGCTTATAGCTCCCCCAGCTTCGGCATCCCTCCTCGCACTTCCAGCCTCATTCTCCTGGGGGCCCCTCACACCTAAATGGGAGCCCTCTTCCACATGGCCTCTTGCAAGAAGGTCTCCATTCAGTTCCTTTCTGCGGGGTCTGTATGTGCCCCTACAGGACACACATGCACGGCACCCACACACACACCCCTGCCTAGGAGCCCGCCACTCACCAGCTCTCTCTAGATTCCAGGACACAGACCCTCCTCTTCCAAGACTCCCCAAATTGTTCTCCTAAAGCCTGTCTCCCCCGGTTTGAGGTGAGAAGGGAGCGGCTCCTTCCACTCCCTGGTGGGTGTGGGTTGGAGGACAGGCAGAGTGAGAGCCCTGAAAACTCTGTCCAAAGAGATTATCCTCCCAAGTTCCTGGGAGATTTTGGCTTTCTCTGTGAGCGTAAGGAGGCAAGTTTTAGCTCTGCTCTCCCTCTCAGGTGGTCCTGCAGAGATGATCCAGTCTCTGTCTCTGTCTCTGTCTCTCTCCCTCTCATAGTGATACTATTATTTTATTAATACAAATGCACTTTACAAGAAAATGTAAGTATGACTTCCAATAGGAATGTTACAACTGAACTTGATACCAAGCTCACAGATTTTAGTTTTGCAAGGAAAACAGTCTTTCATGTTAAACAACAATTTGTAACCAAAACTTTAATCCCAAGGATTCTCCCAAAACATATTACAGCCTCTGTCTTTCGGGTCAGCAACTCTGGCATCATCGTTTCTTTCTGTGGGGCCTCAGCTGAAACCCTGAGGCAACTGGAAAAGTCTTTGTTTACATCATATTAGTTTCCAGCCTTTGCCTGAGAGCAGTGTCTCTAAGCTCAGCCCAGAAGAGACCTCGTCAGAGGATTTACACAAATACAAATCTGACTTCTCTGCCCTGCTTAGGAATAAGAAAGTACCCCACCCTGCCCCCACCTCTGGCAGACGCGCTGCCTTTCAACAACCTTGTAGCCCCTTTGAGCACCTCCTGCTTTCTCTCACACTTCCTTTCCTTCCACCAGAAGAGTTCTGGCTCTGCTTTCCCACTTGGCCAACTCCTTGTGGACTTTGAAGACCAGAGTCACAATGTCACTTCCTCCAGGAAGCCTTTCCTGACAGCCCCTCTACTGTGCTGACACAGGCTTTATCACGAACAGTGTTCTGTTCTAATTACCTCAATCTGTCGTATCTCCTCAGTCGATTCTGAGCTCTTTGAGGACAAAGTGTTTCATTGAGTGTGTTTAGATTTTTTATATGAAAACACCAAAAAGAAAATCAAATTCACCCATAATCCCACCACTAATTTGATATCACAGGAAGGACAAAGAATCTTCCTTCTCCTGCCTGTGCTACCAATCCTACCTCCAGTGGCAACCACTTTGAAGAGAGTGGTTTGTTTTCCTGGCGCGCACACACACACACACACACACACACTTTCATAATTCTTATTCTACATCTCAGTCTGCAATTTTCACTTCGCTTGATGGGCTAACTTGAGCATCTTTTCATATTAATGCATATGGCTTTTCTTCATTCTTTTTAAAGAGGTATATGTATATACTTATAGGTAACATAAAATGTGTCATTTTACCATTTTAGGTACACGACTTGGTGGTATTAATTACATTCACAATGTTGTACCAACACCACCATCTTTTTATGAAAACTTTTCGTCATCCTCAACAGGACCTCTGTACCCAATAAGCAATAACTGCCCACCCCTGTACACACCGCCCCCCCCCACCCCTGGTAGCCTCTAATCTCCTTTCTGTCCCCATGAATGCCTCATCCTTTTTTAGTGCCTGAATATTATTCTGCAGCAGGAGACGTCATCATTTACGTAATCATTCTCTGCTCATGGACATTCAGGGCCTTCCCCACTTTTTGATAATACAAATAATGCTGGGACAAATACCTGTGCATTCATTACCTTTAACAGGGAGATTCCTGCACCCCATCCCCAGATATTCTGGTTTCATAAGGATAAACGGAGCCCAGGAATTTAGATTTTTTAAAACATCCTACCTGACCATTGTGCTGTGAGACCACACAGGCGGAATCACAGCTGTGGGGCCTGGATCTGCTGCGTTCCCGGCTCCCCAGCACTCAGCCCTGAGCCTGCCCACAGAATGGGTTTGCTCATAAACTCTGGGCTCCTACCCACTCTCTGCTGCCACCATGCCAAGGCTGCCCGGGTGAGTCATCAGGCACAGCATGCTGGCCCCCAGGATGACAGAGCCTCTAAGAGAAGCTTGATGGATTATTCGTCTTCCAACCTGGAAGCCCTGAGTCACCCTGCTTTACCAGGCAGCTCCCAATACTGTGATCTGTTAGCTTTGCCCTTTGTGGGAGGCAAAATCACCACTCACTCAAATCCAGGCCTACCAAGGAAAGTGGTGCCTTATCTAGCCTGGGGAAATTATGATTCACACTATTTAGAGGGTGGGCGGGTGGAAGACTGAGAGCCACCAGGAGCAAGAGAAAAGAGAGAAACAAGGCAGGATTCCAGGAGTCAAAATTAAAAAGGTGAAGGAGAAAGAGTAGAGAGGAAATTAAAGCAAAGAGACACACAGAGTAAACAGGCAGAGAGAAAGAAGACCGGAGTTAGAGGGCAGAAACAGAAATGAGAAAGGAGAAAACAGAAGGAGACAAGGGAGGAGGGAGTAAAAAGAAAGAGAAGATGAGAGAAAAGAGAACACAAAGCAGGAAGTAGGGTGAGCTCCTTAGCTGGCATTTTGGATCTGTCCAGAGAAAACTGCTTGTGCTTCAGATCCCAGCACCATGAGCGGTGGAGGCGGCCTGGCCTAGCCCTCAGCTGTAACATAGCTCATGTTTTCAGCCCTTGCCAGCAACCCTGGCTGCCATGCTGGTGGGGCAGACTCTGAATATGGGGCAAAAAGTACTCAGGGCAGGCACATTCTGTGTGTCCAGTGGTAGGCACCCTTTCTAGTCACTTGGCAACAAGGAATAATATCCTCAAAAGGTGCATATTTCTTGCACAGTTCCTTAGTTATTGAGGATGCTTGTTACAATGCTATTTATAGTAAAGGAGGAAAAAAGACAGAAAAGGAAGAAATGAAGCCATATACATTTATGATAAATCACAGAACACAACCTTATACAGCCATTAAAAATAATGGTACTGAAGAATTCTTAATAATATGGAGAAATCCTCGTACTATTGAATAAAAATATAAGTTCATACATATTTAAATGACGTGGGGAAGGGAGTAATGGGGGTGGCCCAACCTCTCCACCCTGGCTCAAAGACTTCTCGAAGTTCAGTCCAGTTCAACCCTGTGCTAAGAGACAGCTGTTTTTTGACAATCTCAAGTCCAGACCCTAAACCATTCCTCCTAGCCCCATGCTTTCCCTCTTGGGGAAATTCCCTTAAAGTCTTGCTGAGGACTGTGGGGGTAAGTCCTCGCCTGTGCTCCAACGATAGAAGCCCAAGTAATTGGATTCTTCTACCTGCCTCTGGTGTAGCCAGGCACCTGCCTGTGACCAGCAGAAGCCAGCCAGTGCTGCAACATGATCCTGGCCAGGCCCCTGCCACTGGGCCCTGTGAGCTCCTGACCCCCATTCTCTATGATAGTCTTATAAGAAATTCTCTTTTTGTTTAAGGAGCTGGCAGTGGCCTGTGTGGCTTGCCACCAGGAGCCAGGTCTGGCACTCTGGCTGGCTCAGCAGCAGGCAGTTCTGCTGTCCCCATCCAGCAGGTGCAGAGCCCCACCCTTCCTTTGGGCCCAGATGTCCTGGGGCTGTGTGAAAAAACGTGTCTACATGGGGCAGTCACCTAGGGCCTCCCCACTGGGCCTGGGCAGCCAGTGAATGAAGAGCTGCGTGGGCTGCAGTTAATTTCTCTCCTAGAAACTGAGAAGGATAAGCTAGCAAAGGTCCTGGGTACGGGCCATGGGAGGGGCTCCTCTTGGGGACAGTGGATCAACAATAACTAGCCCCCCACATAGCGCCTGAGCCAGAGGCTGACAGCATGCCCTGAAAAGGGTGATCTGGTGGGGAATAGGGAGGGGATCCAATCTCTCACTCAGGCAGGTCCAGGGATATCCCAGAGAGGGAGGGACAAGCTGCCCACCAGGAGCAGGCCCTCCATGGCTGTGGAGGTCCCAGGACTTGGTGTTCACCCATGTTGGTTACTTTGTGCTAGCCTGTCTTTGCCAGGCAGGATTCAGGCAGAGACTCTTGGATGAAAGAGTCTCTGGGTGTGTTTTGGGGAGTTTTAAGAGAAGATGGGTGGAAGGATAGTGCCCTATTTCATAGCTGGTCTGGCAGGGGAAACCTGGGGCAGAAGTGGGTAGCATGATTTTTCTTTCTTTTCTTTTTGTAAACATTTTATTAAAGTATATACAGAGGAATTCACCCAAGTAATTTTCACAAGAAGTAAACACACCGGTGTAATTGTAACCTAACTTACACATGTAGCTTGGTAGGAGCCTAGCACAGATTAGCCTTCGTTTGGGTTTATGACTTTGCCTCGATTAACATGCAAGCCCACCTGGATCACTCTAGAGTTTACAAGGTTTGTGCGACACCATCTTGAGATTTGCTGGAAGTCTCACAGAAGGACCAAGACTTAGATGTTTACTCACACCTGCTCAGTTCCTGATGTTGATTGCCAGATGATTTTCGAGAGCAAGCCCAGGATGTTTTGCTGGACCCAGGGTGGGGGGACACGCTAAACTGCCTGAGACCAGCTGGAGCAGCCTGAAGGACCCTCCAGTGATGTCCTTGTGAACGTTCCTCATTATATCCTAATTATAATAGTTGAACTTGCAACATATGTATAGCCACATTCCCTGACTAACAGCACCCTGGAATGTTTCCACCTACGCATGTGTGACGAAGCCTACCTTGATGTTCACACATGATTCCCCTAATAAAGAAGGGTTGGATATTTTGTTCAGGGATACAATGCTCTGGGGACAATCCCTGGTGTATTGCCATAATGTTCCTGAAATCACCTCGGAGTTGTCTTTTGGCTGGCAACTACCCAGCATTTGGACCTGGTTTGGTCTGGTAAGATAACCATCCCCTAGCCCAAGACAAAGAACATTACCCAGCATCCCAGAAGCCCCTCGTTTGGGTGGCAGGGTCTGAGACCAAAGGAGGGAGGGAGGAAGAGATCCTGGCAGATACCAGCCTGGCCTGATGTGTGGTCCTGGAGGCTTAGCAGGAGCTCGCCCCTTCTTTATTAGCACCAGCTGATGAACTGGCCTGCAGGCAGAGCTCGGGACCCAGCACACATCCAGTATTCAGGGTCTGCCCGCGAGAACTTGGTGGGCAGATTATCAGCCACAGGCGGCCCTACAAAACAGGACAAGGAATGAGGGTTTTGCAGAGGTTCACAGAGCAAACAGGGCTGAGCCAAGAGCCTGAGAGCAAACAGGGAAAAGGGTGCTTCCTGGCTGGGCTGGGAGGGTGTGTGCTCACAAGGGCCTAGGAGTGGCCAGTCCCAGGGGAGTGGCCGCAGCAAACACTATTTGCTCCCTGAAGTTTCTGTTTGTCCAGGAATGATTCACCTGAGTTCTATGATTAGCCCCTCCTCAGCTCCCTGCACTGTGAGCTCCTGTGTGGGGGACACAGGGGTACCGTGGAATGAGTACAGCTGTGGCATCAGAGAGACCTGTGTCTGAACCCCAGCCCTGGGCTCTGTGACATTGGGAAAGTCACATTCCCTCTCCTGCCTTGGTTTTCTCACCAGAACAACAGGACAACAATGTGTACCTCATAGTACGGTTTTAAAGAGGAAATAAGATAGTTTATTCAAAATGCCTGACATTGGGTGAGCACTTTATAAATGTTTGTTCCTATCCTGTGACACTTTTTCATTTGGCAGATAGAGTAGTCCCCTCTATTCACAGGGGATACACTGCAAGACCCCCAGTGGATGCCTGAAACCACAGACAGGACCAAACCCTATACGTACATAACTATGCCCTGTATGTACAGATTTACGATGTACATAACTATGATAAAATTTGATGTCTTTTCCATCTTAACTAAGCACTTATCAGGTGTTGTGGTTGTAACTTTCACAGATTGAGGTGCAATAGCAAAACCAGCAAGTTTTCTTTTCTACAATTTCACAGATAGCAGAGTCATTCTTACCGTAGATCTTAGCAACCTCGGCATATGATTTTTTTCTTTCCTTATTAAGTTGAGAAATTTTTCCTTTTCACGTAAAGGAAGCACTTTCTGGCTTCTCTTTGGCATCTGAATTGCCAGCATCGCTACCTACGGGATTTGGGGCCACTATTAAGTAATGTAGCGGTCGCGGGAACACAAGCCCTGTGGTACTGAGACAGTCGGTCTGATAACCTGGACGGCTCCTCCTGTGTGCCGTGAGAAGGTGGTAGACAAAGGGGCAACTCACGTCCCAGGCAGGATGGAGAGGGACTGCAAGATTTTCTCATGCTACTCAGAAGGACACACAATTTAAAAAGTATGAATTTTTTACTTCTGGAATTTTCCATTTCATATTTCTGGACCACAGTCGTCCGTGGGCCCCTGAGTCTGCAGAAAGCAAAATGGCAGATAAGAGAGATGCTGTATTTATCTGGGGCCTGGTGTGTCCCTGGTAACCCTTGCTAGGCACCAGGAAGAGAACGGCGAACAAAGATTTGAAGACTGGCTGCCCTCTCAGAGCTCAGAATCTAACGAGTGGGACAGACATTAAACCAATGTAAAAAAGGCATGTTATGAAGGAAAAGAATGACGAGTTATCAAAAAGAATATCAGTGGTGACTTCCCCCGAACAGAGTGGTCTCTATTAGGAAGGCCGCCCGGGGAAGGTGGCGGTGGAGCTGAGACAGAAGGAGTAGAACGAACAAGGTGTTTCGGAAAGCAGCACCCTGACGGGGCAGAAAGGCACAGGCTGTAGAGCAAGTGTACATGGGTTTCAAACTCTGGTTCCACTTACTCAGCCATGGGACTTTAGGTGAGTCCCTCTACTAATCTGGGTCTTCATTTTATCTTCTGTAAAATGTGGCTAAAAGTACCTTCTACATAGAATTCAGAGGATGGAACCCAATGTGCATATAAAGTGCCCTTCATGGCAAATACTCAGTAAAACCAGTCCCCTTCCTGTCGCTGCTCATGACTAATTGTCAAATGACTGGCACAGAGACAATGCATGCACTCAAGAACACCTATAGGCAGGACACAGGTGGCTCCTCAAGCTGGGTACTCGAGGAGAGGTTAATAAAAGGACTCGATAGAGGTGTGGCAGGATTTGGAGGTAGCAATAAGGAATGGTGCAGTCCCTCAGGACTAGTGACAGTGGGGTCCGGAAGGAGGTAAGGAAGAGAGCAATGATCAGAACTGGAGAGAACGGCCTCTGTAAGGGGTGCCTGAGAGACTCAGCTGAACTGTAGGGACTGGACAGGGAGAGGGCTGAGGGAATAAATACTCTGACCTCAGCTTCCCCTTGCCTTCTGCTTTTTCGCTAGGCCTGCCACTGGCCAAACAGATGGAAGCCAGAGGGCCTGAGAGCTCATGGATGTAACCCATTAGAGTCAGCTACCCAGGGTGGAGAGCAGGGGGAAAAGGGCAGAGTAGATCTGGAGGGACAAATGGCAGAGACACAGCACAGGATCCATATCACTGGGTCAGAATGAAAGTGGCTGGTAGATCCAGTGTAAAATGACTTAAGTCAAAAAGGGATGTGTCAGGTCAC
This sequence comes from Macrotus californicus, assembly GCA_007922815.1. Lineage (NCBI taxonomy): Eukaryota > Metazoa > Chordata > Mammalia > Chiroptera > Phyllostomidae > Macrotus > Macrotus californicus. The sequence goes on from VMDR010006119.1 coordinate 29,265, forward strand.
CTAAGTGGGCACTCCAGGGTACAGCCTGAGGCATTGCTTAATCAGTGCTCAGTAGATAGTCAGGAACCAATTTCTCATCATCTCTCAATTCTGTGTCCCTTTGTGCCAACTTTACTCTCAAGCTCTATGTAGTGGCAAGATGATGGCAGTAGAGAGCAAAGGAGGGGCAGCCCCCGGAGGAAAACTGTGGCTCTCTATCAAGGAGGGCCAATAGACGCTGTCCACTCCATGCTTACGGTCGGTAAACTCAGGTGACAGGGATTGGTACTTCTGAGGCCAGGTGAGCAGCCACCCATTCCCATCTCCGCACTAAAGGGACTCGATTACCTAGCTCAGTGCCCCCATTAGACAGGTGGCAAAACAGGCCCAGTGAGAAGAAGGGCTCTGTTCACGTCAAGGCCAGGACTTGAACTCAGGCCACACAGTCTGTCTTCTTCATAACTTCTTTATTTAAACATTTTTTAAAAATTAATTATAGTTGACATACAATATTATATTAATTCCAAGTATACAATATAGTGATTAGACTTTTATATAACTTACAAAGTGATCACCTTGATAAGCACATGATTTTTTTTTTTTTTTTTTTTTTTTTTTTAAGAAGTAGCCCTGGTTGGTGTGGCTCAGTGGACTGAGCGCCAGCCTGCGAACCAAAGGGTCGCTGGTTCAATTCCCAGTCAGGGCACATGCCTGGGTTGTAGGCCAGGCCCCGGGGGTGGGGGGGGGCAAGTGAGAAGAACCACACATTGATGTTTCTTTCCCTCTCTTTCTCTCTCCCCTACTCACTCTCTAAAAACAAATAAATAAAATCTTAAAAAAAAGAAGTAAAAGCACCTTTAGAGAGTGTTTGGATGAAAAAAAAAAAGGAAGGAAGGAAGGAAGGAAGGGAGATATATTAGTAATAAAAATAAAACATAAAAATAAGACAATATAGAAGGATATACAACGAAAAGTAATTTCCCTGTCATGGCCAACTCCTAGTCCTCTTCCCTCTAGAAATTATCAGCGCAAATGTAGTGGTGTGCACATATATAACATTACTATTACTATCTCAGAGAACTTTATATTAGCACATAGAGATCTGCCTCATCTTTTGTAGTGGATGTAGAGTATTCTAAAATGAGTATGCAATGTAATTTATTCAAACAGTTCCCAGTTGATGAACATTTAGGTTGGTTTTAGTCTTTTGCTTTTATACACAATGCTGCAATAAACATCTTCGTACACATGATGTCTTTGTGCACCTTTGCTCTAGGGGCTAACCCTAAGAGCGGAAATGGTACCTCATGGCTTTAAAGGGCTCATCCTGACATCACTTTCACTACAAGGAACCAAGACTGATGATGTTGGGAGGGATCTTAACTGTTCTCAAGTCCAGTTATCCCCTCAACTTCTTGCAGATGAGAATACTGAGGCCGGCGGTCTGACAATATGCCAGTAGTAGGATTGAACTAGAAGGGAGACAAGGGGGCGTGGTCGGGAGGGCGTGGTCAGGAGGTGGGCGGTGCTAGCTTTGTGCCCTGGCCTAGCAGTGCAGGGATTGGTCAACACGGCAGGTTCTGGAGCCAGATTGCATGGATTTGAATCATGGGTTAGAAAAACGGCCTTTCTAAGCTTCAGTTTATTCACCTGAAAAATAGGAATGACTTTAATCTTCCTTAGAGAGTTGCAGTGAAGATAAAAGAGATCATGCTTATGAAACAAAAGTTACCTCGTCACACCACTCCCACTCTGGGCATCCTTGGGCTTCAAAGGCCTATGAGTTGATGAACTCGGGCCCACCTGGCCTCCAGCCACAGTCTGTTTCCCTGCAGTCAAGGCCAAGCTGAGCAAGTTCTAACCTCTACCCAGAAGCTCTGGCTGCCGCTTCCTTGCAGAGTGCAGCTTGCTGGGTCTGGGGAAGTTTAGGAAGAGGGCTTCAAAGGGAAGCCTAGCCATGCCTCTTCCTTATAAGGGTCTCCAGGGCCGGGCTCCTGTGCCCACCCTGTGCCTGACATTGACCGTACACTATTTCCCAATTTCTCCCAGAAACTCCACATTGGCATTACGACTTCTATTTCTGAGGTAAAGAATGTGAGGCTCCCAGAGTTAAAGCGACTTGTTCTCAATCAAGAACTCCAGGGAGAGAGCGGGGCTTCCCTGGGGCAAAGGAGCACACACTGATTATGAAGTTGATTCATTAAGGCACTCATGTTCTTCGGAGTTTGTAATGTGGCCTTTTCATCCAGAGGCTGCCTCAGCCAAAGACGATCAAAAGGGGACAGGATTCCTTATTCTCTTGTCACAGACCTCTTTCTTTCTGTTCCCCCTCTAACTCAGCACCTTCTCCCTACCTCAGGGCCCTCTGCACCTCTTTTCGGACCTCAGCCCTGGGAAGGCTTCCCTGCTCTTGCTCATCACCAGTGAGCCCACATTATGGGAGGCTCTCATGGTTCCTTGCTGTTTCCTCTCAGAGCACGATAACACTGTAGAACCAGGTATTTACTTGTGTGGCTATTCAATTAGTCTGTGTCCCCACTGATCATGAGTTCCAAGAGTGCAGCTATAGTCTCGTTCACTACTCTTTTCCCCAGGCCTTGTGCCATGATTGACACATAGTAGGCCCTCAGATATCTGTGTCCCTCCTCTCCAAAGGAGAATGGCCCTATCTGCTACCATTGTTGTTCTGAAGAGTAAATGGAAGAAACCTTTCCAAAGTGTGGGTCCAACGTCAGGCCAGTATGGTCCGGCCCTGGACCATTCTCTAAAGATCTGAATATTTTTCAAGCAGGCATGGAGCAGAGAGAAGGGAAGAGGGTCTTGTGGGTTGGCAGGGGTCTCCCTTGCTGTGGGACTCACAAAGGGAGCCTTGTGTGGGAGTGGTGGCAGGATGCCTTGTGGGAGACAGCTGGGCCCAGGGCTGCCAGGTCTGGGCTGAGCTGGGCTGGGCACTCAGCCACAGGCAGCCCTCTGAGGGCCCTTTCATCTGAGTCCCAGCTGCCACTTGGCTTGCTGGCCTCAAGCCCAGCCTCCTAGAGAGGGGAAGGGCTGGCAGCGTTGTCCTGGGAAGAAGAACAAAGAGTGGGGTGGATGGAGGAGGGCAGAGGGAAGCAGTGCTGGCTCTTGGAATCAGGCCAAAGGGAAACAAGATCCCGTCATAGGTAACACCAAGGGGCTGTTTGAATTCTCTTTTTTTCTAAAGATTTTATTTATTTATTTTCAGAGAGAGGAGAAGAGAAGGAGAAAGATGGAGAGAAACATTATCAATTGGTTGCCTCTTGCATGCCCCCTACTGGAGACCTGACCTGCAACCCAGGTATGTGCCCTAACTGGAAATGGAACTGGCAACCTTTTGGTTCGCAGGCTGGCGCTCAATCCACAGAGCCACATCAGCCAGGGCTAAATTATTTTGTTGCCATAGCATCAAGCAAGACAGGATTACAGAGACCATCTCATACCACCTCCCAATCCCCACCGTGTTACAACTGAAGAACTGAAGCCCAGAGAGGGGCAGAGATTTGCCAACAGTGACACATGAACGGCAGAGCCAGAACTAGAACCCTGGTCTCTTGTTTCCGGGTGCTAAAGGACTCTGAAAAAGCCCTTCATCTCTATGAGTCTCGGGGTCCTCATACACAAAGTGGAGGTGCTAACTTCTATTTTGAATGGTGAGGGTCAAATAAATGCCCTAAAGGCTGTAAAAGAAAGAGGAGGACCACTTGAATCAGTTCTTGAAAGCTACAGAGGAGTTTTCCAGAGAGAACAAGCTGGTGGGGAGGCGCTCTGGCAGAAGGGACAGCATAAGCAAAGGCGGTGAGTGCAGGCTGTGTCCCAGGGTTGTGTCCCTGGTACTGGGGCTGGGGCATAAACAGAAAACAGGACTCAAAGCCCAGGCCGCTTGGTGCTGTCCCTCCGGAGGTCTAGCCCTCCTTTCTGGGTGATGAGCCTTCAGAACTCAGCCTCCCTGTGAAATTGTCCTGACCCATGCAGCTGATCAGCCCCCTTGGGGAGAGTCGAATTATGCGGAAGGAGAAGTGGGCAGGTGGGCTGTGCAGAGCCTGTGGGAGACTCCCTAACCCAGACACAGCACACAGGGAAGCCTGCCATGAGGAGATCGCCGCTGCTTCCCCATCACTCCGTCCCATTTGCAGACTCATAATGTTCAAGGTACATACTTTGTCCAGTGTTTTCACCCCTTTGGGTGGCTATAGCAAAAATGCCATAAACTGGGTGGTCTGTAAACAACAAACCTTCCCCCTCCCCCACAAACCTGAAGGTTCTAAGTCCAAGGTGTTACTGCTGGTGGATCTGATGTCTGGTGAGAGCCCATTTCCTGGTCATAGATGGCCGTCTTCTTGCTGCGCCTTCATATGGTGGAAGGAAGGAACTCTCAGGGCTCTCTTTTATGAGAGCGCTGATCCTGTTCTCAAGGGCTGCCCCCTCATCCCCCAAAGGCCTCATCTCCTAACACCATCACATTGGGTGTTAGGTTTCAACATACGAATTTTGGAGGGGCATGAACATTCAGACCATAGCACTTATATACAAAACAATTTTTCAGAGTCACAGAAAGAGAATTTTGGAGTGAGAAAGAGATGGAGTCTGAGCTTGGCTTTGTTAGTTACCAGCTGTGTGGCCTTTTAGTCACTCACTTAACTTCTCTCAGACTCAGTTTCCTCATCTGTCGAGCAAATCTAACTGCTTGGAAGGATTGCTGCAAGTATCTGTGTTCAGTGCATGTGCTCAGCACATAATCATTTTCTTTCCATTTCCCTTCTTCACTTGGCACAGCTGCACCCTGTGCTGGGAAGAGGCCTCTCTCAACAAACCTCTCCCTCCTTCAAGATCCAGCTTACCCACCACCTCCTCCATGAAGCCTTCCCAGATCCCCCAAACTGAAAAGCTGACTTCCTCCTGGCATACCTTGTGCTTGTCTTATGCTGCCTTTTCTTTTCCTAATTTATGGTTTTTCATGTTCACTGACACTAGTGACATAATACAAAGATATATTATCAAAAAAACAATAATCACCCCTCTCCATTTCAACCTCCACCCTACTAAATAACCATTGGTAACACCCGCTGTGTATCATTCTACACTTTTCTGATTATTTGCTCACATAAACAGATATAAATTTATAGAAGAGGTTTGTCATGTTTGTGTTTTTACACAAATGGATTCCCACAGTGTACAATGCTCTGATATGTACTTATTTATTGTTACATAAATTAACCCATTTATTATAGGTCAGCATTGTTTCGAATTGTGGAGCTTCCACTGGTCTCTCAATTCCTTCAGTCTTCTGATGGCAGACTTTACTGTGAGGGCAGAAGTGGTGTGGTAGGTCCAGGCACCACCAGCTACTCTTTTCACGCAGGAGCCACAGTGCCAGACTCCCACAGCTCGTGCCTTCATCTTGGTTTCACCACAGACGGAGCAAGTGTACTTGGTGTGCTGGCTGATCTCAATTTTCTTCACCATTATCCTGGGGCGGGCGCAGTAATGGGTCTCATATTTACCGATGATTCCGACCTTCTTGGCACATTTAGCCATGTCCTTGCAAACTGGGTAGGAACCCAGAGAGCTCTGATATTTATTTTTAATTGCTTAATAAATCATGGATAAATGAATAGATGTAGGATCCATTTCATTTTTTTTAATAGTTGCATAGGATTCCAAGGCACAAACAAATCATGGTTTATTCGACCATATACCTCTGTGTTTCTAATTTTTGCCGCCACAGACAAAACAGTGATAAACATGTTTGTTCACATACCCTTTCAGAGTAGTGCTTTTATTTCTAAAAGACAGATTCTCAGAAGTAAAAATATTGGGTCAAATGATGTGTGGGTTTTATTTTTTTAAATTTTCGAAGCTATTGCCATATTACTTTCCCCCCAAAAAATCACAGCAGTTCACATACCATTTACCTAAGTTTGAGGAGCTGTTTTCCTGCATTCTTACCATCTCTGGTATATTATTATTATTATTATTAGCAATATTTGCTAAAATGATGAAAAAGAGTACCACATTGCTCCTCTGACTGATGTCCTCAACCCTTACTCAGTTTCAGTAACTTTTCATTTCAGTTATTTTATTTTTTCATTTCTAGAAGTTCTATTCGGTTTTTTCCAAACCTGCCTGGTCATTCCTAATCGTATGCTCTTGCTCTTCATTCAAGTTTTAAATACAGCCTTATATTTATTTAAACACATTAAGCACATGTCTGTCCCCAGTAATCGCCATATCTGAGGTGGTTGTGGATCTGTCGACTCTGGCTCGTGGTGCCGTGTTCCTTTTGTGGTTAGCGACTTTCCACTGTGACCTTGCATTTCTGGGACTGTCTGTGTGGGGTCTGGGGCTTGGTTGGACTGTGCTTTCCTCCAGGAAGGGTTTTCGTTTTCTTTGTTAGGCATCTGAGGGCACTGCCAACCCAGGGCTCTTTTTAATTAAGTTTCTGATTGTTGTTGCTGGTTTTGACCATGAAAAAAAGTGAATATTTGGCCCTGAGATCTACTTGAGTCCTAGCCTATAGCCAAACTCTTTCAGGGAAGACTGTTCCCCCAGAACCAAGGAAGGAGACAGGCAAGTTTCCACAACATTCACCTTTGAGCGGCACATTTTTAAATAATTTGCAAACCTGAGGCCATTATCTTAAGTGAAGTAAGTGTGGTCTTAAGTGTGGTCTCTGACTGGTGTCCTCCCCTGTGAGTGGCCCAGACTCTTCCTCCTCCTCTCTCTCCCCGTAAAATAAAAGTTCTAGCTCACTCGGGGTTGAAAGTAACCTCAGGGAAGCCCATGGAGTCGGTGCTCAATCATCTCAGAGCACCTCAGAGCATTTCCTTGACTTCTGTGCCAGCTCAGACATAGAGATGTACACACGCTCAATATTTTCAGATGCTTTGTAACAGGAGGCTTTCAGAATATCTAGTGTTCCATATTACTGGTAACAGAGGCCTACCATATTTTTGTACACTCAGTTACTTTTTCATTAAAGTTCTTTGTGCTCACATCTTTAGGACAAAGACATGTTTCAGCCATCTGTGTGTCCCTAGCCCCCACCCCTAGCCAAGGTCAGTATCAGTAACTCTTAGCTGAATACATAAAGTGACAACCCACATGGGGAGGAGGGGAAAAAAGAGATCGGAAAACTACCCATCGTTGGATGGGGTGATGCTGGATGGGTGGTGCCATGGAGTCCGGGGGGATGGGCACGGACATTCACTGAGGCCCACTCTAAGAAAGACTGTGAATACATCATTCTAGTGTTTCCAAAATACCCACGATGACAGGAAGTTTTTTAAATATACAGGTGCCCAGGCCCGTCCTTGATCTCAATATTCTGGAAATGGGGCTCCAGATTGGTATCTAACAAGCACTCTGGCTATTAGTCTCAGGGCAGTTTGGGGAACACGGATTATTTCCCAACAACCCAGCAAAGTAAGTCTTTGAATGTATTTTACAAAAGAAGCAATTTGGGCTCAGAAGGGGGAAAGTGACAGATGGTCACACAGCTGACAAATGGCAGGTTCAGTGTTCCATTCCCAGTTGTCTCACTCCAAAGCCTTATCCTTTTTTCACCAGATACAAATTAATTGTTATTGTTACTATATTTTTCAAGTTCCTGCACCCCCAGTTTATGACCAAGAGTCACCTTTTTTTTTTTCTTTTTCACTGTGGTATAAAGACACACAACATTGAATTTACGTCTTAACCATTCCTAGGCATACAGCTCAGCAGTGCTAACTATACTCACACTGTTGTGAAACAGACCCTCAGAATCTCCTCATCTTGCAAAACTGAAACTTTGTGCCCACTAAAAAAAAAAATTCCCCTTTCTCCCCTCCCTCCAGTCCTTGGTAAGCGCCACTCTACTTTTCGTTTCTATTAATTTGATCACTTTAGATACCTCACATAAGTGGAATCATACAGTGCTTGTCTTTTTGTTACTGGCTCATTCCCTTAAGATAAGGGCCTCAGGTTTCGTCCACGTTATAGCACGTGACAGAACTCCCTTCCTTGGTAAGGCTGGGTAACGCTCTGCTGTACATACATACCTCGTTTGTCTATCCATTCATCCGCTGGCAAACACCGGGGCTGCTTCCATCTCTCCTCTGTTGTGAATGATGCCGCTAGGAAAGGGGTGCGCAAATATGTTTTTGAGATCCTGCTTTTATTTTTTATTAATTTTTAAAAAAGATTTTATTTATTTATTTTTAGAGAGAGGGGGAAGGCCGGGAAAAAGAGAGGGAGAGAGACATTGACCTGAGGGAGAAACACCAACAGGTTGCTTCTCGCAGAGGCGCCCAGACCTGGGACCAAACCCACAACCTAGGCACGTGCCCTGACCAGGAATTGAACCAGCGACCTTTCGCTTTGCAGAAAGATGTCCAACCAAAGGAGTCACACCGCTTAGGGCTGAGGTCCTGGCTTTTAATTCTTTTGGATATATACCCATTTATACCAAGTGGAATTGCTGAATCACATGGTAGTTCTATTTTTAATTTTTTCAGGAAACTCCATACTGTTTTCCATAGCAGTTGTATTGTTATTGAGTCAAACATTTTTGGACTATTTTTTAGAACAGTTTTAAATTTACAGAGAAATTAAGAAGAGGGTTCCTATACCCTATACTCTCTCCCCTATTCTTAGAATAACAAATTAGTATGGTATATTTGTTACAATTAATGAACCAATACTGATACATTATTAACTACAGCCAACAACTTATTCCTATTTTCTTAGTTTTTACCTAATGTCTATTTTCTGTTCCAGGATTCCACCCAGGATACCACATTATATTACATTTAGTTGTTATGTCTCCTTAGGATACTCTTGGCTGTGACATTTTCTCAGATCTTCCTTGTTTTTGATGACCTTGACAGTTTTGAGGATCATTGGTCTGGTATATCACAGGATGCCCCTCTATTGGAATATGTTTGATGTTTTTCTCATGATTAGAATAGGATTATGGGGTTGGGGGAGAAATATCAAATAGGCAAAGTTCCACTTTCATCTCATCATATGAAGGGTACTTACTATCATCACGATTTATGACAAAGTGGACCGCAGCACCTGGCCTAAGTAGTGCTTGTCAGTGTCTCCCTTGTAAAGTTAGTCTTCTTTCTCCACTTTTCCAAACGGGGCCGGGTGCAGGAGCATCGTCCGGGCTGCACAGCGCCAGCTGCCTGCAAGGACAGGATGATGAACCTGACCTCCACGCCCCGCTCGCCAGCTCCCCACCCCCACCCCCCCACTGGCAGCCAACCGAGAGTGCACAGCCCGAGGCGAGTGGGCAGGGGCCCGCTACGACTCTTCTTTGGAAGAAAGTCACTGTGCACAGCCCATACTTTAGGAGTGGGGGTTCTGCTCTCCCTCCTTTATGTTTATGTTTTCTTGACATAAAAAACAAAGCGGTCAGTGCACCAGAAAAAAATGGGCATACTAGGGAACAGCGAAGAATTATGATGTGGGACATGCAAGTTGTGGCAAAACCAGGGGCAAACCGGGAAAACAAAGGAGAGGATCCTTCTTTTATAGAGAAAGGGGTGGAGTTAGGAGGAGCTGTTACAAAGAGTCTATTGGAATAAACTGGGAGTTCAAAATGTAGCGGCTTTTCATTAGCTAAGTTGTGACAGACTGTCATTGGCTGAGCTATTGCCAGGCCAGGAGAAAGCCTTCCTTCCTCTTACCGGGGTAATAAAATAGAAAACATCTTCCTGTTGGGGATGCGAGGTATCCATTTTTCCCTGTTTGGGGGTGATTGATCGTGCGTAGTAAAGCTTGAGAGCTCCCTTACAGGAGGAGGTTGGGACTCCGTTTTCCGTTGAGGTTTCCTTTAGTAATTTTCACAGTTTCAACAAGCAAAATAACCCACACAACAGGCCTCTTAACTCTTTTCTTCCCAGGTCATGCTTTGCGCTTTTAGCAGCTGTTCTGAGGTGGATAAATAGTCTACACTGGCCATCCTATCTCCCGGGGCCTCACTTTGGTCATCTGTCAAACAGGGTGTTGGTGCTCCTTTATCCCCTAGGACTGTAGCAAGTAGCAAGTCTCCTGCTGTCGATATTAGTTCCCTCTGCCTCCCCCACTAGGCTGTCGGGGAACACCCCGGTGAGAGACCGGGCAGTGGCTTGCCTAGGGTCTCCCGGGAAGCAAGACCCAGTCCAGGCCAATCCGGAGTTCTAACCACACCCTGGGGCTAGCTTCCCCACCCCAGGGCGGGGAGCAGGTGCACTTCCTCCAGCTACAGGTACCTCGCACGTGGCGGGCTGGGCGGGTTGCAGGAGCCACGGCGGGGCTGCGCAGTGCCAGCTGCCTGCAAGGACAGGATGATGAGCTTGACCTCGACGTCCCGCTCCCCACGGCCCGGCCGAGCCGCACCCCCCGCCAGCCCGCCAACCGTGAGTGCACAGCCCGAGGCGGGCGGGGGCCGGCACCGTTCCTGTGCCTGTCCGGCAGCCATTCCTTCTTTCACTCCTTCTGTTGTCCCCCGTCCGTTCCTCCCCGGGGTCTGATTCCACACCCCCACCGCTTCTGGTGCGCCGTCTCCACCTCTGGCTGGGCGCCCTTTTCTCCCGGCGGTTCCTGCCCTCTTTATCTCTCTCCTTCCGCGCCACTGTCTCCATTCCCATTCTGGCTCAGTCCAGCCTCTCCTCTTTGCGCTATTTCCTGCCTGGCTGCCTTGGTTTGTCTCCTTCTCTTTGTTTTAGCTTCTCAGTGTGTGTCCTCTCTCTGTCCCTTGGCTGGTCCTAGTCCACCGCTCTTTTGCTGTCTCTCCCTCTCCCCTGACCCATCCCTCCTGCGGGTGGGAGAAGCAGACCCAACCAAAGGCTGTCAGACTCCCACCCTCTCCAGCCTGCCCCTGCCCTCTGGCTGGGTGCTGAGGCCGCCTGCCCCCTCCCAGAGCATGGGTGAGGAGAACTGGGGGGTGGCGGGGGCGGTATTAGGAAAAGGCCCAGTGCAGTTTAGGAGCAGAGCATTCTAATCTCTCTTGGGCTAGGTGCCATCCTGAAGGCTTGTGGGAAAGGAAAGCAGATCCAGGAGTGGGGAGAATGGCTCCTCCCCATAGAGAGTTGTTAACGTCATTGTTGCTGGCTATTGACAAAGTCACCTGCTCAGTGGCAGAGCTGCCCTAGGTGCTCAGTAAATGTCTGAATGAATTGCTGGGCCATGGAAGGAGCCAGCAAGTGCATCATGCCAGGTAGGGTAAGATTGGCTTTAATCAGAATACCAGGTGTTCCTGTAAATCAGTGCTGCCGGTAAGCGCCATTCAATTCAACTCCATGCAGTTTTTTTGAGCATCCCTGCTGTGCTGAGCTCTGCAGTAGGTACTGGTGCTGTAAAGATGAACCAGGGACAGTCTTTCCTTCACAGTCTAATGGAGGATACTGATGATAAAGGAAATTACAAGATAGGTAATTACCAGACTGTGGAAGTACCGGGCCCTCTGGGATCACAAGGAGACAACCCATCTACAATAGAAAGATTCCCGGAGGAATTAACTGGAAGGATGAGTGGGTTAAGTGAAGGGAGCGTGCAAGCTGTGAAGTCCTGGAGGCAAGGGGGGCCCACCCAGCTCTGGTTGGGAAGGGGTGGGGAGGCAGCAAGCAGTTCGGGTACCTGATTGTCAGCCTTGCAAAGGGCCTAGCAAACCTAGTTAAGGAGTCTAGAGTTTATCTGAAAAGGATGGTAGGGTCACTGAAGTGTTTAATGCAGGGGAGACAGATCAGATTTGCACTTAAGAAAAACTACTTTGTTTTCAGAGTAGAGATTGGATTGGGGGAGGGCACTTGAGCAAGGCAGTGTGCAATGGAACTGACCAAACACTTAGAATCACCAGGACTTGGTCACGGGTTATTTGTGTGTGTTTCAAGGTGTGTGTGATTGTGGAAGGAGGAGTTGAGGTTGGGAGCAGAATGCAAGATTACAGCCTGAGTTTTTGGCTCAGACAACTAAGATAGGAAGTAATGGAAAAGGTCAAGGTTGTGGGTTGGGGAGAGACCTTGAGGAGCTTGGGGTACATATGAATGGAGATGTCTTTCCATTGGCTCCACTGAGGGTGACCTAAGGAAATGTATGAATGGTGGGGGTTGCCGATGTTTGGGACCCTTACGACTGCATGAGGGCTGGGCCTGTCTGATTCATCCCTGTGTCCTCATGGCCAGCACTGGCCTGGCACTCAGCAAGGGCTCCTAGGCACCATGTGTCCCCAGCTCATGCACACAGGGCTAAAGACAGGCTTTCCCACCCAGGTTTTGGCAGGGTGAGTGGTAGAAAAGGTTGGGAATAGGTGTCACAGAGAAGGGCAGGTAGTCCTGAAGAAGGGTCAAAAGAAGTCTTAATCTGCCAGAAGCAGATACTGTAATACTTACAGATGAGGTTGGAGGTCTGGGATTTCCAAAGAGACTGGGAGTTTTGGGGAAAAAAAGAAGGGAAGAGGGACAGAATTAAGAAGCTTAAGGGGGAAAAAGGAAGCTTGGGAACAGGGCCATGTTCTTATTTGATAAACAAAGGAATGACGCTGAGCATATCAGAGCTGGAAGCTATTTAGTGAAGCATCTGGAAATGAACTTCAGAAATGACATTTGAAGTGATTGTATTCATTAGACTTTCAGAGCTGTAGAGACTTAGAGTTCTCTTCATCCATTTTGCCTCCCTGTTTCATAGATGACTAAATTTGGGCTCAGAAAAGGAAGTGAGCTGCCCCAGGCACATAGCTAAGTATTGGCAGCAGTGGGACTGGATGTTGGGAGGGGCGGAGGTAGGGCACCCATGCATACCGGAGCCAGACTGACATGGGTTGGTCCCAGCTCTGACTCCATCACTTCCTAGTGGTGTGACCCTTCTTTCTGAGCTTTCCTCACCTGTAATGGGGGGACATTAAGAGCACCTGTGAGCTTTCAGTGGTGCAGGAGTGATGAGAGCACATCGATCCACTCAAGGGTTAAAGTCTGCAACTTTGCATTTAACTGCTAGCTGCACAGAGGGACCTTAGGGTTAACCAAAGAGCTTTGCCAAGGGACCTTGAGGTTTATGGACAAAAGAGGGAGTCACAGGTTCTGGGCTTATTTTTCTCATGGCTGTATTGCTTGGCTGCTGTCAGAGTGCATCCTCTCCTCTCACTTCTCCCCTCCAGCCAGCAGAACTGTCCCCTGGTAGGAGCCGTTGCCATGGGAACTCAATTCTTCCCCAGCAGTTTGGCTGGCTGTCTGTGGCTCTCTTAATCCCAGTACTTTAATCTTCGAGGTAGAGCTCACAGACAAATTGAGAATGAGGTCACACCTAAATCAGATGGAGGGCATTACTGAGCTCTGGCCTTGCCACGACCTGTGTTTTGAGTTCTCAGGTTGGTAATTCAGCTTTCCAACACTGAACAGATCTACATGGCAGCAGCCATCACATCCCTTAGGAAACCTTCCCGGACCAACCTCCAACACACATCTACAGAAGCTGACCCCTATACCTCTGAGTCTTCCTTCTTGGCTCCTACACACCCAAGCCATCTGTTTCCCTCTCTCTCCTGTGAGCCCCTTGAGGGCAGGGACTATGTGGTATTCATCTGCTTGGGAGGAGGCTTGAATGGAATAGGCCCTCCTTACATTTTTTTAAAAAATGAATGAGTAACTAAGGAAAAAAAAGTGGACGTGTATTTGAAAACTAATTTATACAATGACTAAGAGCACAAGCTTTAGGGTAAATCAGACCTGAGTTCGAATGCTGACATCACCACTTAAGAGCTGGTTGATATTAGGAAACTTCACTTCCTTAAGCCTTAGTTTCTTTATCTGTAGAATTCAATACTTCTTCATAGGGTAGCAATGAGAATTGAGCTAGAGATTGTGTGCAAAGTGCTCTGAGGAGAGGGACTGCGTTCTGCCTGTTCCTCACTGTGTCCCGGGTGCCTGACACAAAAGTAGACAATACATATTTTTTTGAATGGGTGAGTGAATTTTAGATAACGAAGGCTGTTCTAGAAGCTGGTGAGTAAGGATAACAACCAGTGTATCACCTCACATGTAATAATTGCTATATGGTCCTCTGGTATTTTTGCTGGTCTGTATGGCAGCACTCAGTGTTCCCCAAATGCAGCCTGTCAGCCTGTTTGCACGACTTTCTGCACTGGACTGTGGGCGTCGCCATGCGGGCACTGCGTGGGTTACACCCGCATCTGTAGTGCTCAGCCCCAGGCCTTGCAGAGAGAGGAGAGCTCTGAAAACTCTGCTGAACAGCTAACCCTAACTCACATTTGCACCGACCTCACAGTTTATGAGGCCGTTTTACACCCTTCGTATCTGGTGTTACTGGCCTTTTCACCGAGGATGTTCCTGTTATTTAATCATCTTGAGTCCATATTTTGAAAAAAAAATCCATCAAACGAATTCCATTTGTTAATCAAAGTCATGCCAACTGCTAATCAGAATTTTTATCCTCAGCCCCAGCACAGGATGTGGACGCGGTAAGTACTCAAGAAACGCTTCCAATAGAAGGCACATGTGCTTCTGTAGTCTTTCTGAAAAGTTGAAAACGGTTTGCTCCCCTGACCCTTTCTTTATTGTATCTCAGACCTGTGCATCCCACGTTGGGAACTTCTGACTTCACAACAGCCCCATATTCCCATTTCATACGTGAGGCCCAGGGAGGGGATGAGCCTTGCCAAAGGCCACGGACTTTGGGAGTATCGTTGCTGGGACTTGCTTCCACAGCAGCCGCCTATCTAACATTCTGTGACCTAAATGAGAAAGTTAAAATGCTTGAATGGGTATTCTTATATCAAATTGAAATTTTCGTCTTCCTTGAAATTCCCTTTCTCTGCAGCTATACAGCATAAATATAACCCTCTTCAGTTAAGATGGGCCTTTCTTTAATAGCTGAATCCGATCATGGCTTTCCTAAATTCTCTATGGGGTTATTCTTTGGATGAAAGTAAGTCATGAGCTCCCTGGAGGTGGCGCTATTGGTTCATTGCCTCTTGTGCCCCCAGATATCTCCGGTCGTGGAGCTGAATGTGGGGGGCGAGTTCTACACCACTACCGTGGGCACCCTAAGAAAACTCCCGGGCTCAAAGCTGGCAGATATGTTTTCCAGCTCGGCCAAGGCCTGCACTGATGCGGAGGGCCGCTTCTTCATCGATCACCCCGGCACCTATTTCGGAGCCATCCTGGACTACCTGCGCAGTGGGCAGCTGCCCACGCAGCACATTCCGGAGGTGTACCGTGAGGCTCAGTTCTACGAAATCAAGCCTTTAGTCAAACTCCTAGAGGACATGCCGCAGATCTTTGGCGAGCAGGTGGCTCGGAAACAGTTCTTGCTGCGGGTGCCAGGTTACAGCGAGAACCTGGAGCTCATGGTGCGCCTGGCGCGCGCAGAGGCGGTGGCGGCGCGCTGCTCCAACGTGCTGGTGTGCGCCGTGCGCACGGAGGAGGATGCCGCGCACTGCGCAGAATCATTGCGCGTTCTGGAGGCGGACAAGAGGTTGGTCGTCAAATTCGGACCTTGGAAGGCTGCTCCAGCCATCAGGGACCTCCTGGACTCAGTGCTTATGGACATTAAGACGCAGGGGTACCAGGTGGCCTATGAGCACTGCTCCAAGAAGACATTCCAGCCTAAGTCAGGGGCCTACGAATTCTTCTATACGTTCCGATTCACCTGGTGGTGATTCTCAGGGTCACGGGTTGTTTGTTATGGGTTCTGGTGGGACTTCTGAAATTAAAAGTTGCCTTCAAAAGCCATGCTACTTTAACTTCAAAAATAAACATGAAACAACGTCCAGAGTGGTCTGTAGAGCTTGCCCCCAAATATTTATCTCCCCCGTGAGGACCTTCGACTCAATGCAACTGACTCCACTGTACATGCCTAGTGAGGTGCAGCAGCTCCCTCACTGAAGCCTCCTGTACCTGCCAGACCCTTCCCTTGAAGTCCAGTAGCAAGTCTGAGATGAGTTGGAATGTTTCAAAAATGCTTCGGCTGGAGGTGCAGGATGTCGACAGTAATGTAATTGGACATTTTGAGTCTAAATAGTCTGACCTAAAAATGCAATCTACCCAGGCTCAGCCTGTGAGCCAGACCTCTGGCCTAGGTGTGTGCCTTCATGAGGAAGATGCCAAGTTAGTACCTGTAGTAGATGCCACTCAGATCCTCTTTCCCAGGTGCTCTGAGTGTTGGCTGCTAAAGCCTCACAGCTGCCCTGTCTTAGAACAGTGGTTTCTCAAAGTGGGTTCCCTAGACCAGCAGCATCAGCAACACCTGGGGATTTGTTAGAATTATAAATTCTATGACCCCCTCCTCAGACCCACAGAATCAAAAACTCTGGGGGTTGGCCCAGCAATCTGCTTGAACAAGTCCCCCAGGTGATTCTGATGCATTCCAATTAAGACCCGCTCTGGAAAATAATTGCCCTTTTGTTTGTGCAGTTCCCCCTTACCTCAAGGAGGAACCAACTCTGGTACAGTTTCTGTTCCAGAGCTCCTTGTGGGATCAGACTGTAGTCAGTCTTCATCTGACACCACACTCTTGCTTAGCATTTACCCTCTGCTCTACCCTGCTTCCCTCAGTCCCCTTCCTGAGAGCACATCAGCAGTAAACCATTTGCCCAAGAGATTCTGTTCCAGATTCTGCTTGTCCACCTAAAACATAACTTTAAGTAGGACACACGTAGACAACTCATCCTTCTCCAAATCTGGGTCTGGGGTGGATGGCTCCCTTTCCTGCCTAGGAGGGTGACCAGGACTGAAGGTCAAGTTTAACTGTCAAGGTTTAAGAAATTAATACTGACTCAGGGAGTTTCAAATTTAAACATAAAATCACTCAGAACAAAGTCATCTTGTATATTCGGGTCTGAGGAAGAGGTCAGATAATTTATATTTCTAACAAATCCCCAGGTGTTGCTGATGCTTGTATATTTTTTTCTTGTTTTCAAAGCTTGTTTTATGTTTCCTTTTTTTTGGTATTTAATATGACTGACAATTTAAAGTGGAAAAATCCTGAATGTCTATTTGAACTTCTGAAGCTATTCAACATTATTTATCAAGTGTCTGAGAAAAAGTTCATAACCTTTGATGAAGTTCATAACCTCAGTCATTATGAGATTAGATTCCAAGGAAACACCCTGCTTCTTAAGATGTAAATAGAATTGCTTAAAATCTCAATTTCATGAGTTATGGGAAGGTCAATGTCCTCCCTAAGATTTTTCCACATTCCCAGAGGAATAATGTCTTCTTAATAGTCAGCTCTCTGCTCCTGCTGGATTCACTCAGCATAGGGATCATCTAGATATCTAAACCTGTTGCTGTTCTGCACAATGCTCACCCAGATTTAACTCAGATCTTTTTCTTAATTTTTACAACTCACTCCCGTGAGTTATTTGTCACATAACAGACTGGAAAATAGAGACAATGGGGAGAGTTTACAATGCAAATGCAAATAACTTCAAATTGAATATTGGACATATCTATTCTTAAAAATGTGTCAGTCACCCACATCACTAGAGGCTTTTCACTAGTAGATTGCGTTTGTTTCCTATTCATTCTCCCCTCCCTGTTCTTGTCCTGCTTCTCAGTAGGTGGGAGTAATCTTCCCCATCCCACTGACTTCCTGCTTGGCCCCATGACTTAATCTGGCCAATGGAGTATGTGTGGAAGTGACAGTGTACCCATTCCAAACAGACTTTAGAGGCATGCCAAGTTTCTACCAGCCCTGTCATTTGCCAGAAGACCATGTTCCAGTTTAGCTACCATTTTTATTGCTTTGGCTCCAGCCTGCATCCCTCAGGATCTGACTCTTCCTAAGCAAATTACCAAACTATTTTATTAAACAAAGGCAATTCCAATATCCCCCTCCAATTCCCAACCCATAACACAATTAATTACATACATTTTTTATCCCACTTAACTTACAGTTGGAAATGTTAGTTATATTGCATCTACATAATGCAATGTTAGGAAGAAATTAAAATTATATCTATAGAAAGACAAGTATCATGATTTCACTTACATGTGGAATCTAACAAAATAAAAAAAA
>VMDR010006120.1:0-47252 GCA_007922815.1 Macrotus californicus
CACCCCACCTCCCTGCACCCCACCTCCCTGCACCCCCACTCACCCACCACCACACCATGCTCACTGACCCTCAGTGCGACTGCTGAATAAATGTATCAGACCTCCATCCCACAGACACAGCTGACAAGGTGAAGGTGAAAGATATAAATCTCCATCTTACATGTTTTAATTTGTATTTCTTTGTAGCAATAACACAATTATTTACGTTAAAAAAAATTCAAATCCATGGAGTAAAAGTTCCAAGATTATAGCTACCCCATAGAAGACACCTACAACAGGAGACATTACCCATGACATAAACACATTCGTGTGCACACACACACACACACACACACACACGAAACTTCTGTATTCTAAAAATGTAGCAGGTCCATTTAAATCAGAATTATGGCACCAAGTTCCTTGGAACAAACTAGCCCCAACAGTAAAATTAGAAAAAAAATCTTGAACAAATTAGAAAATTAACAGTAAAAGGTGTAATTTGAATGGGTTTACTTTAGAAAAGACATTGAAGTAATAATAAAGCTTTTAATAAAGATTTTAAAACTGGAAAAGTCCATAGTGTACCCTTCATTGAAAATAGTAACTTTTATTTACATGAAAATGAACTTCATTTAATTTAAAATACCAAATGATTATACAATTAGGAGTAAACTGAGGCACAAAACATTTTGCGATTTGTACGCAGCCCTCTAGCTGGCTAGGTGGTGAGAGGCTGGAGATTAGAATTTAACTGCCCAGCTATAAATTCCGCCCTTGCTGCCTTTCTCCAGCAACTTCGATGAGAATGCTAATCGTTTATGACAATTTTACAGGGCAAAAATTGAGGCAAACACAGGTAAAAATCACTGAGCAAATTGATAACAGAAAGAGTCATAGGAGTCTAAATGGCTAACTGTCCCACAAAAAACAATATTTCTTATTTTAAGAAGTGATTTCCTTAAACCATTGAAATTCTCAGAACATTATGGGTAGACCGAAAATATGCAGATAAACACATTAAAATATTTTAAAACTATTTCCTTACTTACTTTTCAAGACCTGAAGTTGGATTTATGCTTCTCTTGAAGGAGTTCCTGAGTTTTCTTTTCCGAGCTGTGGGACTAGGCCTCCTTAAGGCCCTGTGACTGCAACATGAAGGCGGCAGAGAGGATAAGAGCCCAGGGTCTGAAAAACTCAGGAGGTCCTGACGCTCAGCTCCGGAGTCTTCAGGATTTAGCCCCAGCAAGAACGGAGTGAGTCCTGGTTCCTTCAGGACCGTAATTTCTCCATGAACACACTAAGTTTATTAGTTTCAGGGCTGTTAATTTGACACTTGCCTTCTTACAGTTCACCTAAAAATGGAGCGTGGGGGAGGGGCAGAAACACAAAATCGAAAAACTGAAATGTAAAGGATTCTGACTAGGATGTCAAAAATCATGTCATTTATAACATTTCAGTCAACAGGCTTACTGCATGCCACATCTTCATAGAAATCCTATTATCAAAGCCACCAGACACTATATTTGTTTCCTAATTATAGACCCTGAGCTAACAGTTACTTTTTCTTCCCTATAATAACAACAACACTTTGTATTTATCTAGCGCCTTTCTTCCAACAAGCTCAAAATGCTTTGCAGACATTAACTCCTGAATCCCGGGCCTCCGGCGAGCGGCAGTGGTGGTGTCTCTTAGTTTCTGCAATTTGCTGTTGCAGAAAACAAGGCACAAAGCAGCCAAGGACTTGGAGAGGAACCTCGCACAGGAGTGGAACTCTTGGGCTTTACAGCTAACAACAAAATATGCTTCACCTGTCGTTTGCTTCTGTGTGGTCAAGTCCTACTCTGCACTTGCAACAAACCAGGAGAATCCCTGGGTCTGATGTAGCTTCCATTTTGGACACTTCTCTTTCTACCTTTGCTGCCTGATCATGCTGCAAATACCTTATTTAGCACAGCTGTTTACTAATCCCAACATTGAGCTCAGCCATGAGGGTCTTAATCACATCTACCACCTTCTCCTACCACAAGCAACCCCCGGAGTGCCCAGGGCCCGCAAACCAAGAAACAAAACACACACCTTCACCAAGGAGGTTAGGGGTTGCCTTTTAGACAAATTTAGTTGGAGGCCTGGGATTTTTACCTTACACTGTTACTGAAAGTTTCCAAATGGATTTCCTCAGTGGGCTCCTTTAAAACTTAACTAAAAATAAAATATAGGACTGTAGACCATTGGAGTTAGAAAAAAACTTGAGGCCTTCTAGAATTCCCTCCCCAATATTGCTGACATATCATCATTCAACTGTTGCCTGAACATTTCCAGTTTTCAAGAAACTCAGACAACAGCCCATTTATTCTTGTAATAACTCTCATTGATAGAAACGTCTTCATTAAACAGGGCTGAGGTCATCTGCCCCACAACTTCGTCTCATTCCAGTTAGGTTTGCCCTCGAAAGAACCTTGCTTGTGTTCGTCACTCTTCCACATAACAGCTCTCCAGAAATTTAAGGAAACAATAATGTTCCCTTTAAGTTTCCTCTTTGCTAGCTTAACCACTCCAGATTTTTTTTAAAAAGCCCTCACATGCCATGTTTTCCAGACCCTTCATCCTCATAGGTGCCACCTTCTCATTGAGTTCTACCCGTCAGTGGAGTCCCCGAAACCTGGTTGTGTCCTGACCAGAACAGGTCACTGTGGAACCATATCCCCTGTTCCATGGCCCTCTGCACTTCTAGTGATGAGACGTAGGGTTTTCTCAAGTCTCACTAGCCATACCACTCCCCTGGAATCCAACTAAAGTCATGGGTCTCTTCCACCTTAACTAAGAGTTAAAGCAAGTCTCCTTCGTTCTGTTCTTGAATGAAGGTCCCCATCAAAACCGACTTGGTTAGTTGCAGGTCTAACATATCAAAATCTTTCTGGTTTTTATCTTGTTGTGTTGGAGCTGCTCTCTTCATATTTCAATCCTGACCAACAGGACAAACTTGTGGAAAAAATATTTCACTAATCCACAAAGGTCTTCTATGTAGCTGGTATCATTCTGATTAAGAGAAGCACACAAATAAATAAGGTCCTTGTCCTCCAAGCACTTACTAACCAGAGAGACGTAGAGCTGAGTAGTGTGAGACATCAGCTGGAGAGGTGGGTGGGTTGGAGTCAGCTTGTGATGGTCATCATTTACTCCGTTAAGGACATTGAACTCGGCCCTTAGGGGATTTTCAAGCAAAGGGCACAGCCTGATCACATGTCTGTGTTAGGAGAACATCGCCAGCAGCAGCTGGGAGGAAGGGTAGAAAGAAAGAACACTGGAGCCGGAGAGGTCTGTTAGGAGGCTATTGCAAGGTTTCAGGTGAGAGTTAATAAGGACTGAAGCACAGTAGGGGCAATAGGAGAGAAGGAAGAGGACAGAATTGAGGATTTTTAGGAGGTGGAATCAGCAAGGTTATGTGACTGATTAAACATGAGGAGTAAGGAAGAGGAAGAGGTCAAGAATATCATGAGGAATTTGGTTTCGGTCAACAGTGTTATTCACAGCGGTTAGAAAGCATGAGAGAAGCAGAAGCTACTCTAAAGAGAGACAAGACGGCTGGAAGTAGAAGCTGTAGGTGTGCACTTTTCCTCACCATTTCTCAGTAGCCTGGGATCATAATGAAAGAAAAGGGAAGGCTGAATTATCCCAACGGTGGGATACTGGTAGTCTGGAAAGACACAGGACTACGCTGCAATGCCTGTGGCAACCACCTGGTCACCAAATGTAGTGGGAGAGGAAGCTGATGTGTTGGAGGGACAGGGAAGGACTGGGGCACTGGGAACAGGACAGTAGAAAATTCAGGAATAGGAATGGCCAAAGCTTAGGACATTGTGCTAGCCATCTAGGTCAATGAAGAAAATGACCTTCTCCATAGTACTTTCCCCAAAACCTCTTCTTGGGGTTGACCTCCGCCCATTAATGACAGAACCATCAAGAGGACATTACCTCAACTTCTCCACAGGCAAACAAGTGTGGCTTTCTTAGACACCTTACTGATAATATTCATTATGTTGGGAATATGTCATTTGGTAACCTGATAAAAAAATGAAAAATTCTTTGTTATGAAGATTCTTAGTGATCCTGTTTTAGCACCTAGTAATCACTCCATTCTTTGCTAAATTTTTGTCTCTTTGATTACCCTTTCTTGAAGCTTGGATGGCATTAACAATCAAATTTACCATTCCACATTTTTCCCATTTCGGAAAATCAAGGACTCATTTTTTTATAGCTCCATGGGTCAAGCAATTTCCCCCCTTCTTCACGACATCTCAAACATCCACAGGTGTTTATGAGATCACACCATGAACTATATTACTTGACGTTCTGGGCTGAGACTCACCTGGGCCTTGAGAGGTGAGAGCACCGACCTGGTAGGATCTGCTCAAAGACACAGAGCCCGCCTGGTTTTCTTAGCAAAGCTTACTCTGCTCTTTTTAGTTTGAGGACATTTTTTCCTTCATAGACCAGATGGCGTCGACACAGGAGGTGAGGGGTTCTGCTTCTTACATGTCACTTTTTACATTATAAAATTTCCTAGTTTTTCCTTGTTTCTTTTCCTTTTGCAAATATAGCTTGAATAGTTTTGGGGTTTTTTGCGAGTCTCAGTTCCTTAAGGATTTCTGCTTTCCTGAATCTATTATTCTAATTCCTGCTGCTTGTGTGTGTGTGTGTGTGTGTGTGTGTGTGTGTCATTGGGAAGTGTCTTAGGGTAGGTTTCCTTTGAATCAGATCAGACCCTGAGACAAAGATGCATATATTAGGGATTTATGAATGAAGTAAACTCAGGAAAATCCAGAGAAGGAGTCGAGGATGTAAGACAGCTAATTACCAAATGCAGTTAAAGCAGAGGCCCAGCCTCAGCCTCACTTTGCAGTGTTTGCCCCCCCCCCCCATTGGAGCATCAATTACTGTTGGTGAGGGTCTCCACTTATGATTCACAAGGGGGGTTGTCAGTTTTCACTCATGGGACTATATCTGCAATCAATAAGGGAGCGTGTCCACAAAACTGGCCCCAAAGATTTTCCAGATCTCGGATCCCCTGAGACCCCATCTAATGTAAAGTCTGA
This sequence comes from Macrotus californicus, assembly GCA_007922815.1. Classification (NCBI taxonomy): domain Eukaryota; kingdom Metazoa; phylum Chordata; class Mammalia; order Chiroptera; family Phyllostomidae; genus Macrotus; species Macrotus californicus. Next base: position 5,076 of record VMDR010006120.1, read on the forward strand.
CTCAATTTGTCTTTTCCTTCACAGTGTCACCCTAAAAGTGCATTGTTTTGAGTTGACACATTTTCTGTCTTTTAAAAGCTAAAACCTGTGGAAGGGGTGTGTCTCTCTGTGTGTGTTCACCTATATTTGATCAAATTTATTGTACTATTTAATTTGTCATTTTAGGATAAAGATTCTCTTCTAATCTTTTCAACATACTTATGTGATTTAGTGAGCTTAATATTTCATACATTTTGACTCCAGTTCAAGAAAACCTTCGTTGGTATTTCTTTAGCTCAGGCTTCGGGCTTTAGTCCAGCTTTTTCTAATCATTCACTAAAATGGTAGCAAAGTTTTATGGAGAAGCCAATTGGGCATAAAAAGGAAAAGTGGAATGAAACTGAGCAAAGGAAAATACAGAACATATATCAGGTGAAAGTCTACCAACAGGAAAACGCTGGATCACAATGAACACTGAGCTAGGTGGAATATTAGAGAGCCCTTCTTTACTCAAATAAGTTAAAGACTAAAATGAGCTGTGTACATTTTCTGCATGTTTTAGAAAACAAGTATATTCTTAAATGCATAGAGAATTTGGGACAACAGTGGAAACATATTTTTATATTTATTTCCAATGTATAAAAACTAGGTTTCTGCAATAAACGTATTTGCTCTTATTAAAAACCAGTCCTTGTGCACACACAGCAGCACGTGGGGGGACCCCGGCAAGCCACCTGCATGTGTAGCAGGAAGAGGGAGGCTCCTCTTTTGAGTGTGTCCAAACATTCCGGGTCTGCCTGATTTTGCACATCAGTTTCCCTCCTCATGTGTGGAAATCAAAAAGGCTACCATTAGAGATGACTCCCATATTAAAAAGATGATATTTTGGGAGAAAAAATAATACATCAATTTTCATATCGTTATTAATACTGTAGCGTTAAGTTGATCTCTCAGAAATCTTGATCCACACCAGTGAGATGGTGCGCACCAGGTCTGAGAGCTGCGCAGGGATTTCAGGGCTGTGAGGCCTGCACTGAGGCTGAGGACAGCGGCCCGGGAGCAAGCCGTGGGCTTCATTCAGCGAGAGAGCCACGAGGGGTGGGGTGGTGCTCAGTTCACCGCTGCATGTTCAGCCTCAAGTCAGCGCCGCGGCCACTGGGCCCCGTGCGCCTCCAGCAGACGAGGACTGGTGCGCAGCGAGAACTAGAAAGGAAAATGCAGCCGGAAGCAAGAAGAGGCACCGGATTCAGAGTCAGCCGCAGTGCTATCTTCCCTCTGCCCCTTTCTAGCTCTCTGACCGTGGGCAATTCTGGATCCTCTCTAGGCCGTGTTTTTCTACATCTCCAAAACGGAGAAAATAATGGTAACTTGCAGTCCTAGGTTAGACTCCCAAGGAGACAGACTCCGAGATGCGTCTGTTTGGTGGGATGGCTCTTAGAAACGCCGAGCGCGGGGCAGGCAGGACCGGGCGACGGGAGAAGCGAAACTGGGATGAGGGTTCAACGGTGGTCTCACCTGACTCTGCACGGAGGTCTTGGCCAGTGAGCTCGTCAGAATTGCCCCGTATTGCGGTAAAGGGGCAGATGTCTGTACCTCTACACCAACCAGTTGCTGGAGCCACATGGCTCCCCTCCCACGGAGCCACTTGAAAAGTCGGGCCCCTTCACCTGAGAGCAATACAGGGGGGAGACTCAGGTGAAGAAGCCACCAGCCAGCACCAATACTGACAGCTGGGAGAACAGACACTCCGGGCTGGGGGTGGGTGCCAGCACGCAACACCCACTGCAGCACCCTTGTGCCACTGGGGTGCAGTTACTTCATTGTATGTGAGGTACACGCCACCTCTCCAGGATCCTGGGTTGTCTCTCTTCCTGGAAAAACTAACGAGAGGGTTAGTGAATGAACTACAATCCCTACCACTGCATCTGGTCCTGAGGCTGCAATTGATATTCATCCCCCTACTCTACTACATATTATATTCTTTTCACCCTTCATGTCCCTGCTGGTCTAAGTGACTCCCTCATTGGGTCTGAGCCCCTTGTCCCTGTGCCCTTCTCTGAATATGGCTGTTACACTAGACCATTTACAGCCAAAATTGGGCAACTGAATACCAATAGATGACCCAGTGGATCACCTGGGTACCACAAGAATTCGTCCCTATTGTGTAACAGCATCCCTACTTCTTCTGATGATTTCATTATACCTGCCACATAGTGACTCCCTTCTTTGCCTTTGACACATGTTCCTAAAGTGACCAGATAGCAGCTGTAGCTTAGAACTGAAAGGAATTCTTGCTGAAAGCTCTAGTGGAGGCATTTTCCCTCTGGGAACCAGGGCCTCTAGACCCCCAGAGCCTCAGATTGCAGAGATAAGGACTACAAATGCTGGCACATGTTACCTGAGTCCTATAGCTCCTTCAGTGTGTAGTCTCTTTCCACTCTTTGCAGACCCAACATATCCTTGGGCAGGTTATGTTATAGCATGTCTCTAATGACTGGTCAGCAACCAAGAGTGGAAGGTATTTCCTCACAAGGCAGAGAATTCTGCATCATCTTCAAACAAGGTGGAAGGCCACCCTTCAGTAGGGAACAGTGAGCTCCATTTGCATGTGCAAAGGGTCCAGGGGCACCTGGGGTTTCAAGGTTCTTTAGTGCACCCAACCAGATGTCCCCATACCAGCTCATAGGGCCCCACATCTTCCCAACCAGGGCTCTGCGGTTGGCATAGCTGACTTGCTGAGACATTGACCATTCAAACTTCTCTGGTGCTCAGCCACCAAGCAACCATTGTAATTAAGTCCTGCGACTGACTCTCAGCATGTTGTGCGCTCTGGCTGTAGGAGACGGGTTGTCCTTTCATATGCTTCTGAGAATCCACACTTTGCTTTGAACTGGTGATGAACCACCCTGGCTCTTTCATTGTCTTTCTCCAACACATTGATCACACTCAGCAAGAGCAACCTCACTCTATTGTCTTTATAATTACTTCTTTTCCTGAATCTCACAAACATCTGAGATGTTGTACCTATCAGTGATTTCCTGTCCTTGTGTACCTCATTCCAGTTCACTGTCAGGGCTGTCCACATTCCATTTATTACCAGGGATGGGGACCTCATTGCCAGCCAACTGGCAGATAACTTGCTTCCTAAATTCCATTTTGGAGATTACTTTCTAGGTCCATTCCTGACACTGAGGTCTGAAGTTGGGCTCCCAGGAAAGCAGAACAGATCTGAGATGGGGATTTGCATACAGGGATTCCATGAGATGTATTCCTGGAAACAGCATGTGTGGGGAGAGGAGAGAGAGTAGGATTGAACAAAGGGGAAAATTAAACTGCAATGAAGTTGCAACAGAGGCCCCAGCTAATTCTCTCAGGGGTTGTGGGGCAGGGCTAATCTCTGGATCGGAGATGGCCTTTCCGAGTTTTTTAAGGTGGGAGGGAGGGAGGCTTTTGTTGTTCCCTTACTGACCAAGATGTCCTTGGACATAGGCGGCCCTTGGGGCAGGGACATAGACTTGTGTGGGGCAGCTCCCTCCAGCTAAAGGTAATTCCTGAGAAAGGTCTCACTCTGAGCCATCAGCAGGCAATAATTTTGGTAGCTGGGAGAATAAGAACCTCAGTTCTGAAGGCAGGGATGGGGGGAACAAATCTGGGGTATATCTTGCCACTGTATTTACCATTGCTGTTCTGAAAATTCAATGAGATCATAAATACAGAAAGGATTCAAATTTGTCCAACACTTCATAAATCCAAGTTATTTTTATTATTTCACATTTGTGACTTCATTTGGCCCAAGCAAATAATTAACTGCCACAGTCAGTAGGAAAAGTTCTCTTAAATAAGTCAGATGGACCCATGTTTTAGGCAAGCCATTGGCCTTCCGACAGTCCACCATCTTACTCTAAGATTTGACTTCATTTTTCCATCCAAGATGTTTCCTTTGCTGAGCAGTTTAGAATATCTGAAGGGTTAAATGCTAGTATCATTGCAAAGTTGAAACAGAACCATAAGTTTAATATTATTTTAAAGTTAAGACGATTTAACATAACACCAAGCTTGAGTTAACATTCTACATGGTTGTGGAGATATTAGGGTTTAAACAGATGTCAGCATTTTTTTTTTTTTTTTACAAAACGGAAATTGAGTTCTACAGATGGTAAAGACTGAGGAGTTCAAAGTGTTGTATAAAAAATGTACACTCAAGTAAAAAGTTATCATCTTTATATTTCAAGTGTGAAGACACCCTTTTGGTGATGAGGATAATTTTCAAGCTGATCAGACAGAAATCTATTTACCTTTTACTTCCATGTTGCACTTCTTTCCTCTGCTACACTTGTGAATTATAGAAGGTATTTGTGCAGTAATATAGGACTTCTCTCCTTCCCAGCTCCCACCCCTATTCTACCCAATTTTTCTATTAACATAATATTGTTCAATCTGCCTCATCAAATTTTCCATAGCAACAGGCCATAGTGCCATAAAAATCATCTCTGTCTACATTTTTATTATTTTTCTATATATACAGTTGGGCTTCTTTAGAAAACGGTAATTTTCATGCATTTATTTAACAAAGATCTTGCCATTTAAGGAAAAGTTTTAAGGCTGTAAGAAAATCTTCAGGAATGTGAGTTTCACCCATTATCACCAGTTCTTTTAGCTATACCATTGTACTCAAAGTGCAAGATTTCTCATAAACAATGAAACTAAACCCATATTTTTAAATGTGGGAATGCAAAAATATATTATCTACAAAATTATCAATTCCTGTTTTCACACAAACAACCAGATTTTTTTCAAGTGTACAATCAATCTGTGAACTTGAAACACTGATTGCTAAAGTTTGAGAAAACGCATCTTAAAATGTCATTCAAACAAGAAGGAAAATTGTGAGACAGGAAAGAGGATGAGGACTTTTCTAAATGTATTGTGGGCTCTACACGGGCTAGAGGATCCCTCTGTTCAGATGCACATTGGTTTCTAGGCTTGGTGCCTAAGACCTGAGGGAAATGGTGTTCTAGTGACAAAGCACTGACCCTGTGGAATATCTGTTCTATTTTCCACAAGAGGATTTGGGGTTGAAAGATCCACGCACAGGAACTGTCACTGACTCTCCGACCATCTTGCCCTCATCTGCTACAATTCTCACTGGCCTACGCCCACTACTACACCCAGCATCTCTTTCCAGTAGATTCAGGAAGGACTTCAGAGTCATGAAAGAACTGAGGTTATCTTCCATGAATGCCTCTTACAACAACTCCCAGTGGGACCCCGCCTCACTCTACCAGTGTCTGTCTAGAGAGCTGTAGCACCTTGAATTGTTTCTCTCTAGCTTGGTGCCACCTCATTGCCTCTAGAGAATATTATTAGCTGCTCACTTCTGGGTGTATCTCCCTCGACTATGGAAAGTAGGTGGCCTTTCTTCCCCCCTCCCTTCTTCTTTTGAAAATCACCAGAAGTGAACCCCATTGCTGAAGAAATGAGGGCTCCACTCTGTGTCACTAACTATTCTCTTCTCCTTTACCATCGTCATCTCACCTCGACAGCGACATTATCCACCTTTTTTTACCTCACTCTAATGTCGCCCTTCCTCATGATGGCCCTACAAGTTGAGCTTTAACTCATCTTTATGATGAGAAAACTTGAGACCCAGAAAGATTAAGTAGCTTGTTCAAAAGGCTCTTTAACTTGTCACAAAGCCATTAAAAGACAGCCCTTTGGTTAGACTAGACTTTATACTAGATCTTCTAGCACCACCCCTTTCCCCACTATAGCATGTGCCTTCTGACATGAAAATCTTATCTGTTAAAGTGTTACCTGTCATGAAAGGCTCTGACAAAGGTAGCATGCATTCATTCCAACCAGTTCTTGCATAACCCTTGTGTGGCAACCTCAGGCCAGTTGGAAAAGAGGACAGAGTGACTGCAGACCAGAGAAATCAGATATTTCTGAGTAGCTGTGGGAAGAGCAAAATTTCCCAAATAATATTGCTGCCGCCAGCACCTCCCAAATGTAGGACTGTGACTGACCAGACCAATAAGTGAGTTTACTTAAGAATGTTTAGGATGTGTCCCTGGATGGCTGTCAGTCACTTTGGCCTGAAAGATGAAATGAGAGTCCAGAACCTCTCAATGTCCCTGCACTGCCGATCCCACCAATAGTAGGACTGAAAAAGGTAATAGATTCTAATGCCTCAGCATTATGATCATTGGACTTCCCACACAGACACCATTAGGTCAAGATTAGCCATTGGGATCTGTTATTTTTTTTCACTTCTGTTGTTACTAAGACCAGCCATGCCTGAACATGGAGAGATTCTGGAACCTCATTCTACTCAGCTCACTAAGTGGCAGATATATGCTTTATATCTGAATGTCTCGCTGTTGTTCTAGCCTTTATATTAAACCTCATTTGAAAGCATAGCCCAAAGTCACGCCTGCCACTGGCTTATTTCTCTTTGCTCTTTCTGTGAGCTCTGAACTGAGCACATCAAGAGCTGCTCTGAAAGCTTTGATGCTCCTTGGCAATGATTTCCGTCCTGCTGCATTTACCGCAGAACTGCAGTGACTGTCTCATGTGGAGAGGCATATTTGTGGTTGATCAAATGCTAGCTCAATCGGGAGAAAAAGTGAATTGATTGTATTGCGCATTTATGTAACTGTCACTTTTCTAAAAGACAAAAGAGAATAATTTTGGTTTCTTCATCTATTCCACATATACACTGATTTTTAATTATAATTAAACATTACTAAAGGAAATCCAAGTGAAACCAGGGAGAAAATTATAACTATGGTTTAGTACATAGGATTCCACTTGGCCTGGGCTGGGGGGAGGCTGGCAGACAATTTCAAGCTTTTCTACTTGTGCTATATTTGATTATGTATACAATTATTCTATAGGTATTTTACTCAGTACAATTACATGGAGAATAATAAGTGGTGCACAGGGCACGGCAACCCTTTCCTGCAGTCTGAATTCTGAGAAGTGAGAATGCCACTGCCCTCCGCCTAGAAGCATGGTCGAATTCTGTCAGAGCCCACTTTCTTATCCCAAAGAGGTTTTTTAGCTGCATAAGTTTACCTTTGCAACTCACCCTCCTTCCTCCAAGAGAGGCAACGTGATCACGTTATGTGCAGGGATGCAGAGACAAACAAAACCTGTTTCAAATCAAGGCTTATTGCTTAGGTGCCTTAACAGCCTGTGTGGCTAGTGATTTAATCCATCTCAGTTTCCTTGCCTATAAAATGGGCAGAAAACAATGTCTGCGCCATAAGATTATTGGGAGCATCAAATGCAATACTGAGTCCCAAGCCATTGGCATGCAGTAAATAATCAGTTGGTTGTCATTATCGGCGGAGTCGTAAAAGTTCTTAATGGAACTACAGGGACAGGCCATATGTGTTATAGGAGGCTCATTTGCCACATGAAAAGCAGTTTGATGGGTGTTAGAAAAATTCCCAAGGATGTGGGTTCTGCTTCTGGAAATGGCTTCTGCTTCTTCTGAATGACCAAGATGGTTCTAGACCCTCCAGGTCCTGGGAAACTGAGGCCATGTTCCTTTGATCAACTATTACAAATGAATCGAAAACTAGATTGAAGCTTTAGTTTTTACATTATTACATGATTTCTTACATTATGTTTAGTTTTACATTATTTCTTTTGAGATAATTTATCCCTCTAGGGATTCCTAGACTATGCTGATAATAATGGCTACTTTCAAGAAATGCTTTTAAAAAATGGAATAATCTTGTGGGCTCAAAGGTGGTTGGCAAAGGGGAAGCTTACTTGAGAATAGGATTTGCAGCTGTCTCAGAGCTCTGCTGTCATTCTCTATTAACAATCTTGTAATTTGATTATTTCATCCACACCAGTGTTTCTCGGTGGGTGGTCCTCTGAATCACCTGGGGGAGGGTGTTTCTTGGAAATGCTGATGCCTGGGCCCCAGCCCAGATTTTCAGGATCAGAATCTCTGGGCACATCTGTATCTTAACCAGATCTCTAAGTAATCCTCATGCACCCTCAAGTGTGAGAACCTCCAATACAGAATACAATTGAATGTATTATCACCACCAACGTTATTTCAACATCAAACACATCTCATTCTGTTTTGAGAAGAAAAAAGATATCATCAATACTTACAATTATGTATTCATTCATGGGCTACAGGCCTTCTAGTTTCACTTTTCTGTAAAATGGGAATTTTGAGATCTACTGAACTCCTTTTAATGTAAGAATGAATAAATGTTTAGTAAGAGTTTGGGGTTCTCTGCAGAGAGGCAGTATAAATGTGCCAAGCATTATTATAGGAGAAATATGTGGGTGGGTGGCTGTATAGATGCCCCAAATCTCCTTTTGCCATAATTTAAGAAAATAGATACCAAAGTGGTTCTAATGACTTTAAGCTAAGCTAGTGTTTTGGCTTTGCAAAGGGAGGGCATGCTTACCCCAAGGGAGCTATAAAACCTCAGCTGAGCATTGATGGAGTTTGGAGTCAAATAGAAACCTGTTCTCCTACAAAAACATGCACATATGTGGAATTGCATCGCTATAATCAGGACACAACCTACTTCACAGATGTGCCCAATTTTCTGTTTCCTCTATATTTTACCAGTTTCACGGCACAGTGACAAATGAGGAAAGTACTAAACTGATTTTGCACAGCAACTCATGGAAGCCACTCACTGATCTCACTGGTGGGAATGAACCTCACAAATGTTAATAGTTAAGTGCTACATCTGTCTAATCCATCTCTGGGATACACTAAGCTCTCTGTTATTTTGCATATAGCAAATTGAAGAAATCCTATTATTCTAAGTCAAATTTCAAAAAAACACACAAAAACCTCCTCTCCCCAATGATTTTCCTTCTTCTATTTGCACGTTTTCAAGTGCATAAGATTGATAATTATAGAATGGAATCAGAAAAGAATATCTGGCTAAGGAAATCTGAAATGGAGAAAGATAAACCCTTAAGTCTTATCTCTCCCACTATATGTGTTTCTCACCATTTCTAGTTCCTAAAATACCAGTAGGCTCTTGAAGCCTTAAAACTTCTCTACCAACACCCCATACAAAGGAAGATAGGATTTTCATAATTAGGAAAAGAGAAAAAATACTGTAGTGGGAAATTGTTTTTTTCCAACCATCAGCAACCCCTCCCCCCCATACACACATTTTTTGGTAACAGGACTCCAGTTTTCTTTGAAAGCAATCACCTGACTCCATAAAGTAGTCTTTACGTTCTGTCAATTAAGACGCCCCCTCTGTCCCAGCCAATGAGTAAGTAAGTGCCCGGCCCACGCTGGGCCAATCAGACATGCTCTTAGAGCTTGGAGTCTTCAGCACAGTCCACCAAGGACAGATGAGCGCTCACTCCGAGTGGCAGTGTCTTTCCAATACTGTCCTGTGTTTCCTGCCACCCCGAACCCCAGAGCTTCCCTAAAGTCCTGAACTTTTCCCAGTGTGGACCTTCAGTCTTACTTTTGCTCCTATAGCTCCTCTATATCTTTCCCGTAAATTCCTCTTTTTCTTACTCAGCTGAAGTTCTTACTGTTGTGGCTTATAATCAGAGGTGTCAATTAAAATCTTCACCAACCAGCTTACCTGCCGAAGAATTAGGTGATCAGTTGGCACGTGCCCCTCACCCAGAAGAAGGGATGTTGTCAGGGTGCCCGCTGTCAGCTACTGGTGGAGAGCTTTCACGAAAGATACTAGACCTCACCATTCTGCTCGTTTAGGGAGAGTGGTCATTTCACCTCAGCTAAGCCATATGCTAGAAATAAAAGTGATGACGTTAATAAGAGAGGGGAAAAGAGTTCCTCACCGGGCAAACACAAGCAGAGGGACTGGTAGTGGAGACTGACTAATAGGGGTGTCATACTCATTTTCACCGGGGGTCACATCAGCCTCATGGTTGCCTTCAAAGGGCCAAATGTAACTTTAGGACTGTATAAATGTAACTACTCCTTAACCAGGGGCAAGGAGCTTGGTGCTGCCGCCAGGTAGAAACAAGGTGCCGGACCGGATAAAACAAGGTGGAGGGCCGGATTTGGCCCGCAGGCCTTGTGTTTGCCACCTGTGGGTTAGCACGAATGGAAAGGCTGCACAGTGAGGAGGCATGCATGAAGGGTAGCTCTCAGGTCTGTAGAATCCTGGAGACCCTTTTATGACCTCCACAAGACACAGGACCCATGGCGTGAGAAAGGTTGTCCTACGGTGGAAAAAGGCACTACAAATATGTGGTTTCCTTCACTGAGTTCAATGCTACTCAATCCCTCACTGACTTCTCCACATACCACAGAGAATTACAATAAAGTCAGAACCTCCCACTTAGAATAACAGGTAAGTTAAACTGAAGGTCCAGCATCTGGTTTACTGTGAGAGAAGGCAATGCACTATGACATTAAGGGACAATGCTGAAAGTTAATGGCAGGTCTAGGCAGAAGGGCAGGTATAGATAATGGGAAGGAGCCTGTGCCCTATCCTTCAGTCTCCTTCCAACTACATCATCTTGGCCGGCACCCTCTGACCCAATCACACAGAGCGAGCTGCAATCCCTCCAGGGCACCGTGCGCTCCCGTGTCTTGCACCATTACTTCCTGCACCTGGAAGGCCCTTCATCACCGTGTCTACGTGGGACTGTCTCCTCTGGCACAGTCCCTAATGCACTCAGCATCTCTGTGCACACAGAAAGGTCACCCTGTGCTCAAGACACTTCATTTCCCTCTGTCAGAAAATTATTGAACTACATCGATTTGTTAAAACATTTAATCAATATTTTTAGGAAAATTCTTCTGTAAGATATACTAACCTACAATGTCTATGAGGGCAATCATGCCCCGAACCTCATCCTTGTTGGTTTTGAATGACAACATACCCAGACACGCTCACAAAGAAAAAGCTCAAAGCTTACAAATCTCATCTGGAAAGTTTTCCCTGTGGCTGTTCCCACTCTGTCTCAGATGCAGGCTCCACTGGGGTACCTGTCGTATGGTTTTGGATGTGTTTGACCACATGCCTATCACCCCACAGTAAAGGGGACACACTTGGAGAGGAGAGACTGTTCCTTTTCACCTCTGTAACCCCAGTGAGCAGTATGGGTAAATGGCAGATGCTCAGTACATTTTTGTTGAAGAAATGAATAAAAATATTCATGCATGGCACCCAATGTATGGCTTTACACATAAATAAAATTTATTAATTAAATTAACAATTGATGATATTGGCACTTTTACACCACCCAGCTTGGATAGTGTGTTTGTCTGTGCACTTGTGTGTGTGTTTCAAGATATCAACGATAAAATGCCAAATCCTAAGTGAGGACCTTTTTGTCTCTTACTAATGTGCCTTGCTAGTTCTTGACACATCGTAGATGCTCAATAAACGTTCGCTAAATGAGTAAATGTGTGAATTGGAACAAAGAACGCGTCACTATGGCTGTTCTTTATAGGCCAGAAACACTGAGACTTGTTTTCTCAATGGAGTGTAGAGTAGCTGACAGGCCTGTCTGCACCATGACAGATGCTCGAGAACATGTGCTCCCTGATACAAAAGAGAAATATCTGCCCTGTTAAGACGCTACAAGCAGTGACACAAAGAAGGGTACAAGCCCCTAACATTGGCGCTGAATAAAATGCACCCTTGGAGTTAAAGGATCCCCCTTCCTTTGTTTCCACTAAGATAATGTTTCAGAAAAGACCACTTGTAAACTACCACATTGATCAGATGTCTCATTTGGCCTTTATATCGTGCTATCAGCAGAAACACTGATTAGTGGAGGTGACTCAGAACTCTGGCCGCACTCCACCTTCACCGAGAAAGAGCCGAGGCTATAAAAGTACTTGACTGCAGGGATTCTGTTTTTAAAAAAGAAAATCAATGTCCAGAAACAGTTGCTAGGTCATCCCAAATTTATATGTCTTGAGAGCCCTTTTGATTGTAACTGGCAGTAGCCATGAATAGTCCTCATCGGGAAAGACCTCATTCTGTTGCTTACGTGCAATTCCTTAGGACAGGAAAGTAAGCTGACAAGTGGGGCCGACAGAAATGCTTTCCCGTGAACCCCAAGGCTCCTCGGATTTCTTCAGTCAGAAGATTCGAACACTGCAGTCATTCCAGGTTTCCCTGCTTTGAATTGGTACGAGATCGGCAGACTCTCCCACAGGGTGTTCATTAGTAGGATCAGGAAGTCTTTTTCCTGACAAGAACTTTCAAAACATTGGTGTTAGGTTTGATGGGGAAGATTGTGTCTTCCTCCAGTTACAGAGCATACGAAATGGTAACGGATGAATATGTGTGCCCGTTGGGCCCAACGGACATTGCCAGGCTGTTTTATACCTTAAATGTTAAAGGCATAAAACCTGAGGGTTATGGAATTTCTGAGGACCTAAACAGCAGTCTAAAAGTTGAAATTAAAATTAAAAAAAAAACAAAGCTATTCATTCAAACATGCAAAAAGGGCAAACTGAAATTAATAAATGCTTAATTAAATGTTTCCAAGTGTAGTAATATGTCAAATTTATCTAGTGTTAAATTTAGAATTCATGAAATTGTCATTATATCTGAAAGCAATTTGTAGGGTCAATATTTAAGAATTTGAAGAGATTAAGAAATCATAGTCAATCCTAAATCGTATTATTCATAGCCAAATAATTTTAAACACAAAATTATAAGCATCAATTTTATAATATGTATAAAAATTATAAAATAGGATGTGGTGCACTTCAATATATTTGTGTCGTATGCACTGGAAGAGAGACTGGGGTCAATGGGAGTGACTCAAATCCACAACGATCCTATCACTTACGTTGAAAAAGGACCCAGGACCTGGACACATCTCCTACCTTCTCACACTTGTCTTCCCAAGGCAGCCCCTGAGTAGGAAACAGCAGTGCAGGTGAGAGCACTGGATTTGCAGTCAAACACCCAGGTTCCAGTTTTGGTGAGCTATTTCCTTTGTCATTGGGTCTCAGGGGCTGAGGCTCATCAAGACCAATGGGCTCCATCTGCAAAAAGGGGAATTGAGGTGATAAAATGAGATAATCCATTAGGCTGTACTAGCCGAAACAGTCATTTGTAGGGCAAAGCAGGCTATCAGCAGGGTCAGCCTACTACATGAAAGCATTTTGCAGAATGTAGATTACAGGAGTTGACGTAAGAAACAGTCAAACTGCAGAGAATTTTCATGAGTTTATTTGAACCAAACTGACAGCAATTGCCAGGAAATAGAATCTCAATGGATTCAGAAAATGCTCTGGAGAATGGCAGTCGTGCAGCTTATTTTCACACATTAGGATCAGAGGAGGAGATGAAGGAGGGTCATGTGACATCCTTTGGTGGTAGATGAAGAGCAGGAGAAAGCAAAGCTAATTTCTGGGATTAGATAAAAAGGCAAAATCGGGAAACACATACTTCTTTTTCCTTGGTGGGTACCGCCCAGCTAACAATGAGCATTTACAGCACACAGAAATGGTATGCAGGCAACAAGATAACAGCGAGGAGTTTTGCGGTCTTCCTGGTCCCTTCTAGTGCTGGAGGTTGTGCCTTGAGGGTCTTGGAAAAGATTCCTCTGACATTTCAAAGGTATGTTATCTTAGATGATGCAAAAGGACACCAGACAGGCTCACTTAAGGTTAAAGTTGACCTTTTTCAAGGAAGCTACAGGCCTAGTTCGTGACTACCTGCCACATCTTGCTTTTAGTTAGGAATTTGTATGTTCAGATCATCCTATGGGGGTTACTTTTGGTCTCTGAGTTTATAAGGCCCACCATGGAGACCTCTCCTGAGCTTGTCCCCTTTTCCATCCACACAGGGAGTAACATTCAGAGAGAAATAGAAAACAAAGAAAAGAGAGGGAGAAATAAGACCCTGGCTTCTAAGTTTCTTACAGCCCCAGGCAGCTCTCTGATCCCTGGCCTGGCACTTCTGTGTCCACAGTTGTGCCACCTCCTGACATTCCCCAAGCTGTCATCACACAGAGGTTAGGATGGGACCCTTACATACCCCCAAAGCCAAAAGAGTTACCACTTTGACTTCTTGTTCACCCCACCTCTCTCCTTCAGAGCAACCGGAGAGAACGGGGCCTGAAATACCCTCTCCCAGGGAAGTCCTGCCCTGAAGGCTTGTATTTGCATTGTGAGGTTAACAGATTCAGACTTTCCAATTGCCTATAAAGCAGTTCTCCCACCTCTGTTTAAAACTCCACAACTAGTCAGGTAATGACTATATGAATGTTATATTTATTTTGCCTTGGACACACTTTCTTCTTTTCTAAGTTTGCAGCTTATAGAAGCACAGTCTTCCCAACTTGATATTTTCTTCTATTTTCAGATGACAAGGTATTGTATATAGAAAATCATAAGGAATCCACAAAAACACTATTAGAACTAATAAACAAGTTCACACGGTTGCAAGATGAGTATACAAATATCAATTGTATTTCTCTACATTAACAATGAAAATCCAAAAATAAAATTAAGAAAAGAATTCCATTTCCAGAGTAAAATATTTAGTAATAAACTTAAGAAAAGACTGATGCACTGAAAACTGTAAACCAGTGTTGAAAGAAAGCTAAAATAAATGAAGATACCCATGTTTATGGATTGGAAGTCAGCTTGATTCTGAGACACAGACCTGAGGGGACCCTGAGTAGGGAGGAGTCTCCTTCACTTACTGTGAGGAAGGTCAGTCCCTTATCTTGTTAGAATGATTACAGGTAAAGGATTAGCAATATTCAGATAAAAGTCCAGAGGTTATCACAGGAAGCTTTTCAATTGGCTGTTTTGCCAGAAGAGGAACCTTGAGAGTAAGGTTCCTCCCTGTCACATTTTCTTTCTTCACTCTAGAAGCTTCCTTCCACTTTCAGCTTTGGGTGAGGGGATGGTGGGTGGGAGCATCAGAGAACTTTCCAGAAGGTTCTAGATGTTCTTAGAATCCTATGGCTTCACATTTTCTGGGTTATGGGAATTGAGAACAAAAAGAGAGAGAAAAAAGGGGAAGGATACAGGAAAATCAGCTCTGCAGTCTCCTAACACCCACTAGGTTGTGGCTTCTGGCTGTTGAGGGTCGCCTGCGAGTGTTTCCCGAGAGGCATGGACTGTGACCACCCTGATGTCGATTAATTCTTTCCTCTTATAAAGTTGAGCTACAGTATACTTAATGAGGGAGAAATAGGATGTGATTTTTTTCCCTTCAGAATCGCTCCAGTATGATCTGCAGAATGATTAGCGTGGCTCAGCCTCAGTTGGGATATTATGGCTTAAATTATTCCTATTAGTTTCCAGCTGACCTTGGAACACAAACATTACATCTGATTTCAATGAAACTTTAGACTTTGTTGTTCTCAGTCAACTAATGAAACAGTTGAACCTTCCCATGACTTGCGGTAATTATAATAAAGGGTAAGTATTATCACGAATAATGCAAACCGATTTACAAGATGGCAAAGTGATATCCGGGAAGTTGTGCACAAAGACACTGAAGATGTGAGCGGAGGAGAAATGCAGGGCCATTCCAGAGGTCGGAGCGTTGCTGCTGAAACACAACCTCACCCGGCAGCGTCGCTTTTCTACAGTGGGTTTTGGCACAACTGCCTGGTTACAAGAAACATTATGTTAACAGGAAAAGCCACTTTAAAAGTCCGTTTGATGCTTAAAGCTCTCAAGTACACGCTAAACGTTTAACCCAATACTCCAAACTGATTAAAGCATTTATGGAAAATAAAAGTGTTTTGCTAGAGGGGGAAGATGAGGGGTCTTGGCTGTTGTTGCTTGTCTGTTTGGTTTAACTGAGGTGTAGAACAGAAACCCCAAATTTGACAGATTTCCCAGTCCTAATCTAGCTTTAAAAGTTTGAGTGTATGCCACCCCACACAATTTACCCAAACTCAATGGGTTTTCAAATCAAATGTAATCTGGGTCCTTCTGCCCTAGGAGAGGAATGGTGTCCTCCTCTTCATGGTTATGTCCTTAGGGTGGATGCAGTGCCTGGCACAGAGCAGATGGTTAATAGAAGAATAAGGAAACGGGTGCCTAAAAAGTAGGAACTGACCTCAGAACTCACTTCGGAGCACTCTAGCATCACCTCATATTTAAATGGACATTTACCGATGTTTTATACATGCTGTTGTTTGGACCAGAGCCACATCGGAGCTTCCTGTCCCCTGCTCCCCACGTGCCCGAAGAACTCTTCATTCTTCAAATCACGTTCTCTGAAGACTCCCAGACCTGTGACACCCAAGGCTCTGGAGCCATACAATCTGGGTTTGATTTCTGGTTCTGCCACTTACAAGTGACTTTGATGAATGACTATTTTGTGCCTCCTTTTCTCCATATGTAAAGTGGGTTTTTGTGAGGATTAAGTGGGTTCATGTATATCATACGATGATCACTCAGCAAATGTCAGCTCTTAGTGCCCAGTTACTTGTCCAATGGTACTACAATTATTTGTTCGCGTCCACTCCTTCACTCAGCCCCTCCAGTGTAGGGCTTTGCCTTCTTACCTTTCTACCCACCAGGTTTGCAAAACCCAGGCTCTAAACTCGGTAAGTAAGCAATCAATGTTTCCTGATTTGAATACAATAAACCCAATGCATTCCCTGGGGAGGCCCCATTCCCTTGGAGAGCAGTAGGCCAATTTCTTTCTTATTCTTTAGGAAAGTCCTTCCAGATGGAGATCCTTCGGGTTTGAAACCTGTAAATACCACTTTCCACGATTCTCATTGCTGGGAATCAATTAGAGACCTTAACCTCCACCAGGAATTTTGAACTAGCTAGTGTTTCACATTAGCCAAATTTTCTTTTAAGGACATTCAGAATGATTTGCAGTACCATTTTGCCTTTAAGAAATATGTTTTCCCTTCCTTGCCATTATTTTGAGCAAATTCACATCATTCTTATTGTCTTTCCTTTTCTGAATGAACATTACCTCTTCCTAACTTGCACAGCCAGGCTTGGGGAAGAGGAGAGGTTTGGGGTATACCGCTTTCTTCCAAAACTATCATTGATTGGAAGGATCTGTCTTTTTCCCCCCAACTTTTAACCACATTTTAAAAACTTGTACAAAGTGTTTCCCAGTTTCTGTTCTGAGTGATATCATTCCCCAAAGAAAAAATCATAATAAAAAAATGCACTTTTAGGCCACAAAAAACACAGCATAAAACTAAAACTATTTCGTTGTTTCTAGAAAAATAATCGCTCATATACTGAATACTTGGTATTAAGCTCTAGCATTAGGTTAAAAAATGTGGATGTACTTACAGAAAAATATCAAAGAAGTACAGATAAAGCTGGTATTTGCATAAAACAAAAATTCCGACAGAGGTAAATAACTAACGTTAGAGAAACCCTGGGTCAGAGAATGTTCCTGAGGTTACTCAGCTATTACATGAGTAACAGAAGAGTATTCTTCCCTGGAGCTTCCCTGCATTTCGACACCAGTCTCTTCTCTGTGTCCTCCCAGTCTGCCTAGGGAAACAGAGTGGTCACATTACCACCAATCTGTAGTCACCACCATTGAGTTCGGCTTTTTTTTTGTAAAATAAAGTTACATTTTTTATCTTCACCAATAACTTTATTGACTTGGATATTTTTAATATGTCAGTTATCTCCCATGTGGTATAACATTGATTATTCTCAATTAATGTCTCAATTTGATCACTGTCAACTTCAACTGGTCTACCTGACCGTGGAGCATCGTCCAGCGAGGAATCCCCAGCACGAAATTTCGCAAAGTACTTTTGACATGTTCGTTCTGTCATAGCACCTTCTCCATCCACTGCACAAATCTTGTTTTGTGTTTCAGTTGCATTTTTACCTTTCTTGAAATAATAAAGCATAATATGCTGAAAGTGTTGCTTATTTTCTTCCATCTTCAATATTAAAACAGCTACACAAAAATTCACCAATTACAGTGTTTTTTTTCCAAAAAATGCATACTGATATGACAGCTGTCACAATACAATCTAATAAAATTGTTTTGAATGAAGTTAAAGAAACTAAGCTCTACTAGAGAACTCTTACGGGAAAAACTGAACGAACTTATTGGCCAACCATACAACTAGAAACCAATAGGTGGGTTCCTAGCACGGCCTCTCCTTTCTCTCTGTCTTTACTCTAGCCGAGGAAGTTGGATTTCTTCTGACCCTTATGCAATAGTCTCTTCTCTCAGCTGCGGGAATTCCAGGTCCTAGTTGACTATTTCTTGGTTGATTATTTTTATTTTTTCTCTTATGGAAATAAACCACTGAGGTGCCCTCACTAAACCAGTTTGTCATTTAACCATGGGAATTACAGACAAAAGAGCCCCCTAAGGTTGTTGGATCCACTGCTGGCCAGTATGGGACCCTCTGCTTCCTATGGAGGTTGTTTCCTGTTCTTTGTCCCTTCCAGTTTTCTGTGTACTTTCCAAGTACTTCCTTCTAACCACTGTTATCCCAGTTGACAGTGTCACTTGCAGAAAAGTTATTCTTGACCATCCTGATAGTTTTTCTTGTAGGTAGTTATTAATCTCCATCCTCATGGTGAGGTATGCCTTTTGTATTTCCCCCGTTTAACACAACTTCTCAGTGCCTGCCTGCCACCAGGCCCTGAGGCCAGGCTCAGAAATATGAAGTTGAAGAAGATCCAGTTCCCGAGTGGCTAGGCCTCCACACAGTGACTTATTTTTACTTTTCCTTCTCTAGCTGACCTCCTGCTGTTCTTAAACTATTCTCAGGACCAGCCAATAGGACCAACTGTGTACAGGGATTCTGCTTGCTGGGCCAGCTGGTCCCCAGCCTCCAGGCCTTCTCACAGGCTCCCTTGCAGACCACCACACAAGCTCAGCCCCAGCCTCCCCCACCCCTCCGTGGACAACTGGTAGCAATTATTTCCAGGTGATAATACATGTGATCTGAGCATGCATTTTGAGCCTTCCCTCTGCTTGTGAATAGAAAGACTTTGTGTTCTGTTAGGGAAAGAAGGCTTTTCCAAGAGTCCAGAATCACATTCCACATTTTACTCACATGAAAGACTTGTTTGAGGGGGCAGAATGTGAAAAGTATTTGACTACAGTCAGGAAACCTTTTCTTAAGGCCCAACTCTTGTCACTAACTCCTGGGATGATCCTGGGGAAGTCACTTAATTTTCCTGAGGCTTACCTGGCCCATCTGATAACATGGGGCCGCTATTTCCTGGCTATCCTACTTGAAGAAATAATATTTAAGCTCCATTGAGGGGATCCAATGAGTCGATGTTTGTTAAAGTGCTCCATGACTGCCAAGTGCTCTGCAAATGTCAGAAATTCATTCGCATAGTGACATCTGGATCAGAGGACACTATTCTGTATAGAACCCCACCCTGCTGTGTATCTATCAGGTGGTCCTTTGTCCTTTGCATGCCCTCACTCACCTGGTGAGGCCATAGGGACTCCCTATAACTTCAGGGGCAAAAACAGAGTTTACTTCCCTCCCTCAGGTCAGAAGGTGGGACTGTCTTACCCCATTCACATGCCCACCCTGGCATCAGTCTGCAGGTTTCGGTATCATGAGATCCTGAGATGCAGGAGGTAAGACCACTCTACAGCAGGGCTTCTGAACTTGGGTCTGTGGTTCCAGAGTTCCATGGATGAGTTTTAGAGACTTGACTAACCTCTCAAAAAGCTTGGCAAAATTGTGTGCACATGAGGGTTGCTTATTTTTTTTTTTTTGAGAACATATCCATAACTTTCATCAGATTTTCAAAACTGTCCTTAACCCAAAATCGTTCAAAAATTCACTGCCCTAAGACCACTTTTAAGGATTGTTGCAATCACATGGATCAGGTTGATTCATAGCCAGGTAGGAAAAGCATGGATAGAACTAATGTCTTATTATATATTATTTTTATTTGATAAGTTAGCACTCTATAAAACAGATTCTCAGAGACTCCCTTTTGGGGGAACTCCGTTACGAGGTTCCAATGAGATGTTAACAAAAGTGCTCTGTGAACTGCCAAGTGCTATTCAAATGAGTTCTTAATCACACATTTCCTGCCTTTGACTTTTTTCACCCTTATCTCTACATTCTCATTTTCCCTCTTTTATATTCTTTTCTATAATCATAATAAAATATTTTATGCTTTTACATAGAATAGGAAAATTAAAAATGAATATATGACATATACACTGGCTATGTATGTAATTAGAAAATATATACATAAGCACACATATAGTTTGTACTTGTATCATTTTTATAGTGTTCTTTACTTTTTTCCTGTTTCTTAATTTTCATTTATTTCTATTGTTTTTATCAATATTTTTAATTACTAGTATGTATTCTTTAGCATCATATAATATTGAATAAAACAAGACTTTTGCTTGCTTTGTTTTTGTCCAAAACAATCCCTCAGGAAAGAGGGAGTTTTCAAATATTTAAGCCCTTACAAATTCTTTCATGTCACAGACACTTGCTTAAATATTTTGCCTAATAACACTATGGTTTAAGCACAAGGCTTACTTACGTAAATAGTTCACGTAGCTTAGAGGTCTCCTTTTACTTGAATATGTTAAGAAATTTCCCAGAAAGAGTTAATGGGTAATACATATATTTTCTGAATTTTTGCATGTCCCCACATTTCATTAATAGTTTGGTTGTGGGAATAGAACACTAGTCAATTACTTAGGGTTTTTCTAAAAATAATTTCGAAGGTGTTGCTTCATTGTTACCTAGCACACAGTGTGGGTGATGAAAATTCTGTTGTGCCTCTAATTCTCATTCCTCTGTCGGTAACAAAGTAGCTATGAGTTTACTAAATATTTAGAGTGTTTTTCCCTTTCCAGCCTGTGAGAAAGTTGTACTTCTTGACCTCCTTGAGCTTGAATAGGTTCATGTGACTAATTCTGGCCAATGAGTTGTGAGCAGAGGGATATACATCATTCCCAGGCCAGAGTATTTATTCTGAGAACTTCCAGAATCTTCTTTTCCCTCTGCCATGGCAAATGACAATGTTTCACATCGTGGAACCATCAGCCAAGGTCCCAGAGTGAAGATGGTCATGACCCAGGAGCACAGCCTCTCCTTATCTGTTATATATTCTGGGCATACTCAACCTCTCTTATGATCCTTTCTCAGCTCCTGAAACCCTCACTACAAAGCTTTGGACACAAATCACATACTTCCTTTGTAATGTTATAATTTGGCTTTAGCCTAAGGGCAAAATTCCTACTACCAGCCACTAATGGTGGGTGGGAGTTAAGGGATTTACCTGGTAACTGGCCCACTCTACCCTTTGCATTTAGTGACATTGAACTTGGAGCTTTTCTGGGGCTGCTGAGATATCCATTGCTTACTTCTGATATCTGAAGCTACGGCTTCCCCCACTTTTACTCTGTCTATTCTGATCGCATATGTTATCTGTATTCTACAAATTCTTCAATATTTTTGACTGACAGATGGTTTCCAGCATTGTTCTGCTTTTATTAAAAACAAAACAAAACAAAACTGTGCTGTCATTTCAAAGGGATCTTTGGAGAGAAGGGGAAGTAGATGCCTGTGCTCAGTCTGCCATTTTTAACTGGAAGTTAAATGTCAATTTTAAACAAGAGGGTTTTTTTTTCCAATGGGGAAAAAATCATACTGATTCTAAGTTGTCTAAGTAAAAGGGCAGTATATGAGAGCCTTAAAAACATAAACCATCTCCTTCTCCTAAAGCCCCTAATAAACAATTACATGAGCCCTTGATAAACAATTGGGAGCACAACTTAGAAAGACAGGGAAGGTTAAGGAGGCCTAAAAGGATATAATAAAGAGGGTTTGAGGCTTGAGTAATAGGGTATTTGAGGACAAGTGAACAGAGTTAGCACTGTTTGTTTTAGCCAAATAAAATTTCAGATTGTCCTTATAGAGCAAGGTGTAAAGTGCTAATGGGCAGATGAAATTTTCTGTATCTCTACTAAGGCCAAAACAACTAGATACTAAAAAGTGACTTTAGTTACACAAAAAGAGCTTTAGGTAAAAAACACAAAAACAACTTTCTGAATGCGAAGGTTTTTAACATAGGCAGCAGAATACCTGACTAAGGTACAGAAACCAGTTCTCCAATTCTTAGGAAAAACTGAAGGGGGTGGTTTAGTTTGTAGGCCTGCCCGGAGACAGGAGCCCGCGGTAGACTGTCCCCAAGGCACTGCGGTTCTCTGCAAGATGAAGCTGCGGTAAGTCTTGGGCACAGGAGAAAGAGATCCTGTGGCTGTTAATGCTGTGAGCAAGCATGGCTTTCACCATCCTTGAAACGTGACATCATTCATGAGAAACCTGGAATAGGAATGTCTTATGTTGGAGTATTTTTGCTAACTATTAAAAGGCTCATATTTAACTTTTCCATTATGAACTTGAGCCTTCTTCGGAAGCTGTCTTCTTCCCATAAGGTTTCTCCAGACAGTGTTTTCCCAGCAAATATTTGACCAGACAGCCTGACTAGTAAGTTAATTAGTTAGTTAGTTAGTTAGCTGGTTATGAACCCTAAATTGCTTATTACTCTTTTTCAATGATCTCTAGTAGTATAGTTTTTACCTCCGTATTCATTGTTTTGCTAAAATCGCCCACAAGGAGAAGCTAACTAACTAGTTCATTAGTTATAAACTCTAAGCTGTTATTTTTCTCTATTCAATCATCTCCAGCAGTGCAATTCTTTCCCCCTTGTTCATTGTTTTACTAGAATTGCCAACATGGAAAAGCAGAAGAGAAAAATAATTTTTAGTAAGTTTTATGTATTTTATCCAAACAAAATTTCAGATTGTCCTAATGTAGTGAAGTTTCAAATGCACAAAGCACTAATGTACAGATCAGATTTTCTTTGCCTAAAAAAAAGATTTAGGTGAAAAAAATTTTTACAAGACTTTCTGAATATTAGTGTTTATAACTTTGCCAATGAGACACCCCCCAAAGAAGCAGAAACTGGTTCTCTAACTCTTTTTAAAAAATGGGATGGATGGTCTAGTCATAAAATCTGTCAGTATTACAATGATAGAGAGCTTTCAGATTTCTGTGAGGCAGGGAGTCTTTGTGCCCCAGGAAATGTCATGAGGATCTTGCATGGTTGCTCACTGGTCAGAGGCCCCAAAGGTTTTTTGTTTGTTTGTTTTAGGTTGCAAATCTGCCTTCTTTGGCTGAGTATGAGTGTGGGAGCTGGGTTAAGTGGGGTAACACTTCAGTGTTATCCAAGTGCCTTGGTAAGAAAATCCATGAAGTGGGTTTTCCTGGAGCCATAGAAACCGAAAGGTCACTGAAGGCTTTATTCCTTCACTCATTCACATTTCTTCGCCTACTTAAGCGTTAATCAGATATCTATCATGGGGTTGGAGCTGAGGGAGAACGAGGAAATGCAGGATAGGGGTCTATTATCATGACGGCACAGTGGCTGACATGAAGATTCCAGGAAGCAACAAAGGTCCTTTAATGTCAGTAAAAAACCACAAGAACTTAGCTACTTTAAGATAGCCACTTACTGCCAATGGAATTAGCTGACAAGGGTATGGATACTTCTGGGTCCTGTAAGAAGTTTCCTCTGCCATTTGCAGGAAGATCTAACCTCTAGCCCCAACCTACTGCTCTGGAGTCTCTGGCACTAGGACAGGGTGCACGTGACTGATAAGCAGCTCAGTACCTACTACTCAAAGTCTGGTGTGAGGACCAGCAGTGTAGCCTGGCATAGCAACTTACTAGAAAAGCAATCTCTGGCCTTATCACTGACCTACTGAATCAGACCCTGCTTATCAACAAGTCCCCAGGAGATTTATTTGCACACGACAGTTTAAAAAGCATTGCCTTCATACATTTCTAAATGCTTACAGGGAAACTGAGTGAATTTAAGTTATGTTGCGTGGGATCAGCTCTCCATCTGACCTCTGCCCAACCCCGCCACCCCAAGCAGGACTAGGCTGTCAAGTCTGCTGGACATTCATCTGGTCAGCCCTTGTTCTTGAAGAGATACTACCTTGTATGGAAGTGAAATTTGCCAAAAATAACCCAGGGATGAGGTTACTGATTAAGCAACAAACACATGATTGTGTCCACATGACAGAGAAGATAATATCCTGGAAGTTTGAAGCAAAGGTACAAGCTGACATGGTGAGTTCTTTCTGAGAACTGGGAAGCAACGCAGGCTCTGAAGCAGTGATTTGAACTCGACCATGTGTCAGCCGGAGGGCTTGTTAGACTGGAGTGTTAGACCCCGGCCCAGGAGTTGTTTTATTCAGCAAATCTAGGGTGGCTGCTGAAAATGTGCATTTTTCACATGTTCCCCCGCCCACTTCCACCTGCATTGCTGAAGCGTTCAGTCCCAGAACCACTCGAAGTACCTCTGCTCTAAATCAGTGCTTTTCAGACAGAGGTGGGGAAGTCATGCTGTCCCCCGCCCCCAACCAGGGTCACACTTAGCAATATCTGCAGACATTTTCGGTTGTGGTAACTGGGTGTTGCAACTGGCATCCAGTGAGTGGAGGCTAGGGAGGCTGCCGAGCGTCCCACAGTACACGGGACAGTCCCCACAAAAAGAATGCTCTGGACCCAAATGTCAGTAGCGCTCCCGTTGAAAGTTTCTCTCTAAATCTCAACTTTCGCTGCCCATTAGCGACCTGGGAGGACTTGAAACATCCTGAGGCCCAGACTGTACCCCAGGTCAATTCAATCAGGATCTCTGGGACTGGGACCTAGGTGACAGTATTTTTTATAGCTCTCCAGGTGACTGCAGTGTGTAGCAAAGCTTGATGAGAGATCTTCGAAAGGATGGGAAATATGTAAACAGTGGACAATTGTGCTGTTAACAAGTTTGCTCCCAGATTCATTCTCCACTTTCCTTTATCTCATTCAGCTCTCTGGGACACTGTCCGGGACCTCATTATCTGGACCCACTTGCCCTCCGGCTCCTGGGCGGATTCAGCTGATGAGTTTACCACCTGGACATTGGAGGCAGGAAGAGAGAGAGGGTATCTTACTTATTTTTACCACCTGCTCATGCCTTACCACATCCTGAGAGTAGTTCTCTCTGCCTACAGCTGTTTGGGGTGGTCACTCCTTATCTTCCCTTGTCCCTTTAGGCCTGGGGCGCCAAAAACTTGCTGGTTCATTCCTGAGTGCTTCCGTATCTATTATTGGTCCCCTCAACTCTGCATACATTACTGTCAATGATCCCTTAATGGGAAACGTCACTTCAGAACTCCAGGTGAACGTGCTGTCTGTTTCCTGCTGGGTAGGGCTGGCCCAGGTAGGGGTGCGGCCTGTGCAGCCACGTGGGCCCCACACTCACAAAGGTCTCAAATTTGGTTTAATGCTATGCTCCCTTCCGTCTTGAAATTCTCAGCATGTTTGCATGCACAAGAGGCCCTGCACTTTCTCTTTCCATGGGGCCCCACAAGTTACATACTGACCCTGCAGTATATCTCCCCATGGCGTGCCTCACTTTTTAGTGGTATCTTTCCCCAAAGGAATTCTTCATTTTAATGTAGTTCAATTTAGGATTTTTTTTTTCCTTTATGATTACTACTTTTTTGTGTCCTATTTCAGACATTTACATCCCAAATCCACGATGTCCTCTATTCCTCTACATTGTATTCTACAAAATTTATCGTTTTACTTTTCACATTTACATGAAAATCAAACATTTAATTTTGTGATCAGTGAGAGGTAGGCGGCAAGATTTCTTTCTTTCCACATGAATAAAACAATAATCTACATTCACTTATTGAACAGATCACCTTTCTCCTCTTGTTTTCTAGGGCCACTTTTGTTGTAGGTTATATCCAAATATGACTGGTTTTAGTGTGATGGTCATTCTGGTCTCATAAGTGATTTGTTTAGAGTTAGTAATTAGTTATGTCTTAAATGTTTGGTACCATTCACCAGTAAAACCATCTGAACTTGCGATTGTTTTTCCCTACTTAGAAAACTTTATAATTACACATTTGATTTCTTTACTAGACATGGGACTGTTCAGATATTCTCTGTCTTCCTGACTGAGCTCTGGTAGTTTGTGTCTTTGAAGGCATTTGTCCATTTCCCATAACAAGTTTCTTGGCAGTTCTTCATTTTGTTAATCTTTTCTCTTGTTTCCTAGTATTTATTTTATTTATTTGTGTCCTAATCTTTATTATTTTCTTATGCTACCTTTGAGCATAGTTGGTTCTTTGTCTAGTTCCTTGGACTGTAAAGTTAGGTTGTTTATTTGAGATCTTTCTTTAATGTGTGCACTTATCATTATGAACCTCCCTCTTTGAACTGCTTTTCCTATGTCCTGTAAGTTTTAGAATGTTGTGCTTCCATTTTCATTTGTCTCAAGAAATTCTTTATTTCTCTTTTGATTTCTTTTTTGATCTATTGGTTTTTAAGAACACTATTGCTTAATTTCCACGTTTTTGTGAATTTTCCAGCTTTCCTCTTATTACTGTTTCTAGTTTCACCCACTGTGGTTGAAAAAGATACTTGATATAATTTCTATCTTCTCGAATTTGTTAAGACTTGTTTGTGGCCTGACATATGATCCCTTCTAGAAAGTATTCCCTGTGTGCTGGAGAGAAACACTCTATCAGCTGCTGTCGGGTGGAATGTTCTGTGTGGATCAGCTGGATTCACACGGTCTCCAGTGTTGTTCACATCCACTGTTCCCTTACCTATCCTTTGTCCTCACGGTCTGCCCACTGCTGAGTGGGGCATTAAAATCCTCAACAACTACTGCCTTGCTGTTTGTTTCTCCTTTTACTTCTATTAGTGTTTACTTTATGTATTTAGGTGCTGCGATGCTGAACGCATAAATATTTACGGCTGTTATATCTTCTTGGTGAATTGACCTCTTTATTATGATACAATAACTTTGTTTCTTTGATCATTTAAAGCTTAAAATCTATTTTGTTTGATATAAGTATAGTTACTTTGTTTTCTTCCTTTGGCTCCTACTTGCTTAAAATATTTTTTTTCATTCCTTCACTCTAAGTCTATGTATGTCCTTAAAACTCAAATGACCATACAAAAAACAAACAAACAAAAAACCCTCAAGCAAGTGTTTTGTAGGCAGCATATTGTTGGGTCTTGTTTTTTAATGCACTCAGCCACTCTGTGTCTTTTGACTGGAGAATTCAATCCATTCGTGTTTAAAGCAACTATTGACGGGCACGGACTTACTGTTGCTGCCTCGTTCATTGTCCCAACTGTGGCAGAGCCCCTTTGTTCCTTGCTTCCTCTTTGCTGTCCTCCTTTACAATTTGATGACTTTTTATGGTGGCATTCTTTGAGTCCTTTATCACAATCTTTTGTGTATTTACTGTAGCTATTTGTAGTTATTAGGAGGTTTACATAAACTATCTTTTATTTATAACATCCTATTTTAAGCTGATAACACTAGCCTCTGATAACCACTGCCATGCTCTCTGTATCTATGAATCTGACTACTGTAGGTGAATCTCACAAGTGGAATCGTGCAGGATTTGTCCTTTTGTGCCCTGTTTACTTTCCCCAGCACAGTGCCTTCCTGGCTCAGTCACGTTACTGTTCACAGTAGAGCTTCCTTTCAAAGGCTGAATAACATTCCACGGTATGTGCACATTATATTTTGTTTCTTCCATTTACCTGTCTGCAGACATTTGGGTTGTTTTTATCTTTTGGTGATTGTGAGTAATGCTGTTACACTCATGGGTGTAAAAATATCTAAGAACCTAATTTTAATTCTTTTGTGTATATACCTAGAAGCAGGGTTGGCTGGATAATATGGTAGTCCATACAATAATCATATGGCAAATCTCTACTGTTTCTGAGGAATCAACGTGTTGGTTTCCCAGATGATGCGCCATTTTACATTCTCACGAGTAATTCACAATTTCTCCACATCCAAGCTAACCCTTGTTGGGTTTGGGTTTGTTTGCTTGTTTGTTACCATAGTCACCATAGTGTGTGTGTGTGTGTGTGTGTGTGTGTGTGTGTGTGATGTGGTGTCTCACTTTGGTTCTGATGTGTGTTTCCCTGATGATTAGGGATATTGAGCATCTCTTCACAGGTTAATTGGCCATTTGTGTTTCTTCTTGGAGGAATGTCTATTCAAGTCCTTTACCTATTTTTAAATTCAGTTGCTTGTTTTTTGTTGTTGTTGTTGAGGGAAACATTTTAAATAAGATAAACCAAGACAATATTGCCAGGATAAAATATTTTCTGGTAAGATATTGCTAAAACATGTTTTAAAAATAACTACCAGTGCATAGATCTCACAAAGCATTTTTGTCCAGAGTACATAAGGAACTCCTACAACTCTAAAAGAAGACAAACATCTCAATTGATAAGGGTAACAGATTTAACAGACACTTCACAAAATAATATACATAAATGGCCGATAAGCATGTGAAAAGACATTTAACGTCACTAGTTATGAGGGCAATGCAAATTTAAATCACAGAAGATACAATTATACGCCCATTCGATTGGCCAATATTAAAAAGAATAATAATACATGAATCTTAGGAAGGATGTGGAACAACTAGACCTTCAGTGGTAACGTGAAAGGGTACAACCAGTTGGAAAACACTTGGGCAGTTTCTTAAAAGTAGAACATAACGTTTACCCTACAGCCCATTCATTTCACTCCTAGGTGGTTGCTCATAAATGTTTATAGCAGCTTTATTCATAATAGCTGAAAAGTAGAAACAATCTAAATGTACCCGGACAAACAAGTTTTGATATACTAATAAAATGGAACACTACTCAGCAACAAAAAGAAACAAACGGCCGATACATGGAACATGGATGGATCTCAACAGGGCGCTGTGTGAAAGGGGTCAGACACGAGGGTGAACTACGTCATTGAATTTGTGCCGGTCCTAGCACATGTGCAACTAACGCATGTGGTGTGACAGTGAACCGGGGGCTGCCCAGGGCCTGTAAGGTAGAGAAGCAACTTCAACAAGAAACAAAGGAATTGGGGGGGCGGGGCGGGGAGATGAATATTCTGTATCTTGATTGTGGCGATGGTGGTTCCCCAGTTGTGTATATTTGTCAAAGCTCATCTAAATGCATGCTTAAAATGCATTTTATTGTATTAAGTGGCACTTTGATAAAAAAGTTAATTTTTTAACAAGTATGTTCTCCTAGTATCTAAGAAACTATGACAATAATCTAAGTCTCTAAATCATCATGATATACTTAAGTTTGACCTAGTTATGGCAAACTAACACCTTATGCTGAGAAAGGAAATTAACTACAAAGCCTCCTTTATTCACAAACTAAAATAGTTTCCCAGAATACCATTAGCAAAATAATTATATTTACTCCTTTTCTTTCAGACTTTCTGAATATGCCACTACATTTCAAACAAAGAATAGAATAATATATATTTAAAATGTTTGGATTATCAGAAGACAACGTTAATCTTATAAAATCATTTATATTACTCTCTAAGTAAATGGAATAAAGCATTTCAAAATTACTTAATGTCTTAAATATGTTCTATTATGTTGAATGACCCTTTAAATATAAAATCAAACACATGGGAAGTTACAGGTATATCAGCTAGGTCTTCCTTTCTGTGTCTGCTACTGAGTTCTTAAACAAAATTGTCTACAACATTTTTCATTTCAGAGCTCATGAAATTGTACAAATTCTACTCACAATTTTGTGTGGGCAAACATATGATCCCAATGAGGAAGACTTCCATGTAAGTCATAAACAATTTACTGAAAAATAATTATTCAAAATAGCATTTCCATACGGTAGAAGAAAAAGAATAAGTCAACAATGAAAACAGACTCTTGTGTTCTAAAGGGTAGCCTCAAAGAATAAGATGTTGTTACCATCTTGTGAGAATAGATCTTATCACTCTCTTGGACACATCACGAGGAGAAGAATGTTGTATCTGATGGTATCGTCCCCTAGGGTTTGAGATTTTAACATCCAGAAAATGTCCTTGTTTCCTTGTATTTTCATGACAAAATAGCATTCTTGCCAAATGGTTTAGATTACTAAAAGCAGGGAGAGGCGAGTAAAATCTCATGTGGAATTTCAGGTCTCAGGAGCATGTCCTAGTGGCCTGAGCCTGCCCGCGGGTCTGCAGAGATGTGGCCCCCACATCCTGTGCTGCAGGTAGCTGTCCTTACAGAAGCTGCACTGGGTCAGTTCACTCAGATCAACTCCACCTCTGGAACCAGAAACCACTGCCCATTTGCTCAGAAATCTGTAACTTTTAAAGATTTTTAAGAAAATAATTTTTCTCTTCTTCACGTTGTACAGTGGGATCCATTGAGAAACCAAATTCTTTGATTCACCCCGAAGAATGTTATCTCTAAGTCTTTGATTATCTGGTTTTGAATTATATGTAATCATGAAACTCGGGACTTGTCTTCTCTCAAAGCGTTTCCATCGCAATAGCGTGATTTACTGGAAAGTTACTTACCATACCCCACAGCTTCAAAGGCCAGATCTTCTTTGTGTCTCTACCACAAAGTCCTTAGAATTTTTATTACAGCAATATGAATTAATGCCAGTTGTTACTCTAGGAGAGATCAAACTGAACCTCCACAGACGTCCACGTAACAGGAATCTCACAGGGAGCGATAGATAGATCCTGGGATGTGCTCTTCAGTGACTGATGGACCATTCTGTCTACTAAAAAAAAAAAAATGGTAGCAAAATTGAACAAGCTCCCAGGGCATAGAACAAACTGCAGAAATAAATGCAAGGAGCATAACTAACACTTTAAAATACATAATCAATAAGGATGGGTGACTATGGCAGCATTTTGAGATAAAACTGCATTTTCAACTATTTTAAAAATGTTTCCCATTTGGCAGAACCCCAAATGGGCTTTGCCAAGCACTTTTTCTTCTTAATTTTTAAGTACATGTGTATTTCAAGGAAAATTTAATCCATATGTTCCTCTCTCATTTACACAATTTATCAAAATGTTGCTTTGAATGAGCCATTTAATGTCTAAGAAAACTGAAGAGCACTTCTTTTTTCCCCGTAATACAAGTTTTTGGCTTTTTTTCTTCCTAAATTAAATGTATGTTTATACTACATAAAAAGCTAATTGAAAAATATTCAATTCTGTTTTAATATTCAGAATCAAACAAAGTCTGATAAAATTTAAAATAGCAAAAGAGCCTACATTCCCCTATAGTACTGTATTTTTTCATTTCTAAAGCCTTCTTTCATTCACGTGGTTCTTATAAATCAAAGATTGTTAAACTTAAAAGATACCTTAGAAATGACAAGTTCCCCCCCACACACTTGAAAAACCAAGAAACTGAGTCTCAGTGAAGTTGAAGAATCTGCCAAAACTACAAAATTAATTAGTGGCAGAGCTAAGTCATGTGTCTTTCCATTGGAGTGACTTCTTTGGTTTTTCTGATTTTAATTGGGATTTTATCTATAATATATAAAAGTGTTGACCTAATACGAGATCATAAAAAAATAACAGTAGAGTTCATTTCTGCATGAAATCTGCCAGCCTGTAACCAACAGACCAACACCTGGACAACTGATTGGCAGAGAATCAAAAGTTCAACATCTGGAGTTGCCCCTGAAGATTTCAATAGCCCAATTCACCATGTGATTCTAATTGTATCTTTCCTTTTCTATCCCCACAAGGGTAAGCAATAGACCTGTTTAAAAGAAAAATTAAGTTCAAATACTCTCTACTCTTACTAGTAAGTTGCTACAGCAAAACAAGTTGATTGTGCTTTAACTAATAAGAATTTTTCTTCCTCTTCCTCTTCTCCTCTCTCTTATTCTTCCTCCAAAAGAGATCATTCTTAGCTACACAGAAACCTGGTGCTGGGCATTCCCTGAAGTCTGGAAAATCTCAGTGAAGTCATCAGCTCACAGGATGAGATCAAGGTACATCTTTGGTCCAACCTCTATCACCAGTGTCTTCAGGCAAGAAAAAAAGCACAAATGAGCGAACCACTGCTATCCCAGGTAAATTTTAAAAGAGACACAGAGAGAGAGAGAACAGAGACCAATGGGGCTTCCATGTGTCATGTCAGAAGGCAGTTATACCCTACAGACCACAAATCACAATCAAAAGAACTTCTGTAACCTCATAACTTAACAATGTTTATGTCATTTGCTCTTTGTTTTGTAGGAGTAATTCCCAGCAAACCCTATTTTTTAAAATGTGAAGGGAGATGTATATAATACGAATGTGTCTTTTGGGAGTAATGAAGAAGGAGAGAACTGGGAGACCTGTTTCGGAGGGAGAAACCAAAATTATTTAGTGTCTCAGTCCCGTCCAGCAGGACCGCGTGTTGTTGTGGAATGCTTGTCCTATATCCTCGGACAAGTGCTGAACAAATTCATGCGGACTAAAGAAATCCCGTGGAGAAAAGGGATGTGTGGCTGATCTCTCAGAGAGAAAAAAGCCCTCACTCCTGCCTTGACAGGCTTTTATTGATACTCTAGGTACATTGCATCCAGGATGATTCTCATTAACTACGCACAGGTTCACTTTAGGTGGTTACCATAACAAAAGAAAGAAAGTTGCCAGTAGCTTCAGAGAAAAAGGTCATCTACAAATGTAAAGGAGAGAAAGCTGGGCTGTTTACATTCGTGCTTGGGAAGTCTAGCACAAGTCACAGTAAACTTCTGCTGTTTCCATCCCAGGTGAGGGAGTTTTTGCAAGAGCAACTTTCAAAGCGGCCTAGGTACAATGCAGGCCTGATTCCCCATGGGAAACCTATCCATGGATGTCACCTGCACATCACACACATCAGGACTGCGTTCAGCTCCAGAGCTGAGTCATGGGTCACATCACGCATGAATAGGTTCCCCATAATCTAGTGCAGAACAGCTCAACCACTCACTGGTTGTTTAACTGTGGAAATGTTCCTTAACAGTTCTGTCCAGTTTCCTTGTCTGTGAAATGGAAACAATAACTTTGACCTACTTCATAAGGATGAGTGAAATAATGCACATAAAGCACTTAGGACAGTATCTGTATGTTTGCATATAATAAGACCTCAATAACAATAAATTGTGATTGTACTATCATTTTTTTATACTGAAATAGGAAAACAGGCTAAATTCCTAGGTCTCTTGGGAAGCAGACAAAGAAAACACAAAAAGATCATTTAAGACTAATAAGGAGGTCTGTCTGGGTCTAAGCAGTCGACTGAACTGTGATTTCAAACCCAACTATCTACTCAAAATGTAAAACAAGGACTCAATTGATGGTGCTATAACAACTGATGGATTGGTATAAATTGATTGCAACCTTCCATTCTTCTGTCTTGATCTCCAGCTGTCAAAAACAACAGTATTAAAGATTGGACAGTCATGAGAACCCAATGCAAAACACTCACAAGTGTCCTCAGAACTTGTGGTTTGAGAAGAGGTTACTTCAGCAATGACCTTAAACATGGCAGCTGCAGGGCTTAAGTGAGGTGGATTTTCTGAGCTGCTTCTTTTTGGTGAAGTTTTTTTGTTTTGATTGTAACGTGACTGGTTATACCAGAAGGTAAATGGATTGGAAAACTCACTGGCTTAGAAATAAGAGGTTTGGGGTTGCCGTCAGTTTTGCCTGAAGTGTCATCCTGAAGATGTTCTATTTCTAGGGGGTTCTTGTCTAAGCCAAACAGGCTGGCTTTGGTGATCATAACTGTCCCTGCCACTCTGACATTTCGTGGATCCATAATAGTACAATTATGAGATCATGAGATTGGTTCATCTGGCCATATTACTCCACCGTCTGGACTGACTTACACAGCACCTTCTTTTGAAAGTTCCAGGTATTGCATACAGAACTGAGAGAAAAAGAGAAACATGGTGGCTGCAATATGCTTTAAAGTTGGATCTGGATTCAAGTTTGGATTCTTCCACTTTATCAATAGGTCCATATTGAGCAAATTATTTAATGTCTCTCAATCTAAATTTTCCCAGTCATGAAGTGTGGCTCACTTTCCCTGTTTCATAGGGTTGCTCAAAGATTAAACAAGAAGATATAAATCACACACCTGCCTCATAACGGGTACTCGATAGAAGCGAGCTATTATTATAGTGGCAGGACAGGAAATAATGGATTCAAGCATCTGAAAGCAGGTCTTGCATCTAAGGGAGTGTCCAACTATATTCTGCACATAAATAATGCCCCCACAACCCAGAAGACTGTTGTCATTTTTTTGTCATGTGGTAAAATATTATCAGTAGAGATCCCAGAAGAAGCAATGCAACAGTGTTTGTTAAAGGAATTATTGAAGTCGCTCCCTTGTGCTTTGCTGAATACTTTCACAATTTGTTAGAGTAAAATTATACCAGACCCTTGACCTGCGTTCCAAGTACCAGACACTTGGGGCCTAGTGGACATAGGCACATGTCGTATTCAGGAGTAGGGGAAATGTTTCATATTTAAATGATAAAATATTATTTTTTAACTTTGCTCCTGACTGATGGTTCTAAAATGGCTAAAAAAATATTTTTTTTATAAATGGGAAAGAGCCCATGAGAATATTACCAAAGAAGTTCATTCTAGTCTGTGCATAGCAGTAGTGAACAAATGTCCTCTACACAGAAGAGCTTCAGAGATGGAAACTCTCCTCTTGATACAAAGGAGATATTAATGATGAACCTGGGTAGTATCTTCAGGCTTGGCCAAAGGCCATCTTGTAAAAAGGATATGCTTGACCTTCAGAAGACGGGGTCCGGCTGCTGAGATCTACATTCAGAGGTAAGAGGCAAGACAGGACCGCTGCATGCAAGCTTCCCTGTGCTGGAGGAGTCAGGAACGAAGGGGACGGAGATTACTGTCAACTCTGAGACTGCCCCGTGGTTGTTAATTTGTTGCCCCTATCAGTTTTCTATGATGATTACCAATACCATCTCTACAATAATCTTTTAAAATAATGTGTATTCTGGAGTAGTAGGAAGAGACTGTTTCACATTCTAGAGCCAGATATGAATGTGGGAAGAAAAACCACAAAAGGTGGAGGGAAGAAGAGAGGAAACAGGTTGAGTCCCCAAGGCCTCTGAGGAAGAAAGGGGGAGATCTGGGCCAGAGAGGGAATTCTTGGGACTCCAGATGCAGTGTGGCATCAGCAAGGAGACTGATGTCTCTCAGTTTCTAATAATGTAAGGTTTTTCTTTCTCTCCATGTTTACAATCTACTTAAAAATCTGTACTCTGGTATGTAAGAATTCTTTCTTACAACTTTTTCACAGTGCTTTCAGAAAGAATTTATTCTCTGGGTTTGGGGAATGCTAAGAAGTCCAGCTCACGAGGAAATACAGTCAACCTGATTACTTAACCAAACTTCTGACCAGCCCACATATGAATGTATCTCTAATTCAAGAATGAACAAAGCATTGTCTTACCAAATCTCATCATTTCCTGTCCTTGAGAAGGGACTGAGAACACTTGTGCTGAACCAATTCAGAGAACTTTAGATAAGCTGAAACATGGAAATCAAACCAAAGGAGAAGAAAAATAAATAAAAATAAAATTTGTGATCTTTGGGAAACAAGTGGTTTGGGGGAAAAGCTAATTTCAAAGGTCTCCATCTGCCCCATGGTCACTCCCTTCTTGAGGACCTTTCCGCCTTTCTTCATGTCAGTTTTGAGTTAGGAATACTGGAACTGATCACTTTTCAGCCTCAATAAGTCCTTGCTAATTATTTTAACATTTCAGGTTCAGGAAACCCAAACCCACTGTTTGTTAAGTGCTCTTGGCCTTGATTTGTATGCCCTCTTATATTTCAAGGGAAGTTGGGTCCATGTGTTTCTGATTCGTTTTTACTTAACTCATCAAGACATTGTTTCACAAAGGCCATTTGATGTCCAAAGATTCCACCGAACCTTTTGTTCCTTAACCATAAGGCCAGGGAAGTAATACACAGTTTATAACAAAAGAACGGAATTAGGAGACCCAGGAACTGACTGTCCTACCTCCATCTTTGACATGCTTTCCTATAATGTTGAATTGCTCTTCTAGATATCTGTGTTATCTGGGTACAGAGAAGAATGTTCTATGTAAGGTTTAGAGAATTTTATAATAAAATATTGTTTTAGAGGCTCTTTGTTAATAGTTAGGCATTAGAAATAGTTAGAAACCAATATCTAAATAGTTCTTGAGTTGAAACAATGAGTTTTTGCCTAGTTTTAAGGTTGTTACAGTAGCTTTCCTGCCAAAGTACCACGACTCAAAATTAAAATCTCAAATGTTGATTAGACAAAATGTAATGTTTCTACCTGAAAAGCATAATCTTTACATGGATTTATATATTGAGAAAGTACTATATTTTCTACTGGTTTCCTATTTGAGCTAACAATCAAACCACCAATCTGTTTAACAATTTGCAAAAAGATAAAGTGCAGATATTTGCCATAGACAGAACTTTCTCTTTCTGACTCAATGGCAGAGATTCTCCTAACATTTTATTTTGGAGTATATCCTGAAGTCAAAGTTCCTCTGAATGGAGTGGCAACAAATTTAGCTGCTATCAAAAATTAATTGTATTTTTAACTCATTAATTCCACCTTTACACTGGGTTCATTATCCCACTGGCACTGATTGGTCTCTGGGCTCTCAGTTGGTGACCCTGATCATTTGTCAAGTCTCCAAAAGCATAATAGGATTCAAGAATCAGTTTTGACCAGGGCCAATAGCAGAAATCAAGGGAGCTCTCAATCAGAATGACAAGGAATTTGCAGAAAATAGGTTCAGATGAACTAACAGGATCTGCCCCTGGCTTTTTGCATTGGCAGGGCACCCAGAAGAGAAATACATGGCCATGGGCTGATGGAGACCTTTGAAAATTAGCTTTCTGTCCACATTACTTGTTTCCAAAAGTTTACAAATTTTGTATTGATTTATTTTCTCTTGATCACTTTATCTCCAAGCAGTGGCCTAGAATCAAGCACAGGGTTCAGTCAAATGTGGCATAAGCACCACCCAGAACAGACTGAGATGCACAGGCAGAAAGTCAGTAGACTAGTAGCCCCTTCTCTCAGCATCCCAGGAAGAAGGGTGGTTGGACTGGGCATGGTCAGATGCATCATATATGTATGTCAGGGGAGGGGCCCAGCCCTTCTTCTTATGGGGTTCCCAGGAAAGCAGCCTTGTAATATGGGGGTGGGGGATAAAACAATGTAAGTTTTGTTGCTGGGGACTCAGGAGCAGTATATACCAATGCTGG
Source organism: Macrotus californicus (assembly GCA_007922815.1). Classification (NCBI taxonomy): domain Eukaryota; kingdom Metazoa; phylum Chordata; class Mammalia; order Chiroptera; family Phyllostomidae; genus Macrotus; species Macrotus californicus. The sequence continues at coordinate 42,157 of VMDR010006120.1, forward strand.
TATACCAGCTACCCAGCCTCAGCATCCCTTGGAGACTTTGTAATACGTTGAGACTGGCCATGAACTCTCCTGCTAAGGAGCGAGGTAGTAACTGCCCCTAGCTGGCCCCTGCCAGGCAACTTAGAGCTATTCATTGAACAAGCCTCTTTGTCTTTCCACAACTGGCAAGCTATTTAGACCCATTAGGAGAGTACTTACTACTTGTCCAGAGAGTGGGATGAGAAAATTGGGAAAGATCTAATATCTGTATTTGATCTGCGGGGATAAGAAAAAATAACTAGGGGCCAGCCTTCTAGAAGTTCACTGTCTACTGAATGAGGCCAGAAAGCAAATAGTGACCACACAACTTGGAAAATGGTGTCGTAGAGGTTTGAGAATCATCAGTGATATCACAAATGAGGTGGTGGTCAACCCTGGTGGCAGGAGGGAGGGCTCTCGGAAACCCTTCCTCCTTCGTGAAGCATACTTCAGCAAGATGTGTATGCGTCCGTCAGGAAGGATGTGCTCATGATGAGCAGGCAGTGTGTGGGTGCGAGCTGAGGGAAGGGCACTCTAGGCAGAAGGCACCCTAATTACAACCAAACTGAAGAGAGTTTAAAGAAAACAGGCTCCCCTACCCCACCAGTTCACACGTTCTAGAAGAGTCAAAGCCTGAGAAAAGAACCAAACTTCAACAATGTGTAACAGCTTTCCAAAATTCCACAAACAATTAAGCAATGCCAGGTCCATTTCAAAAGTGAAGATCCTTGTAGGGCCCTCTGGAGTCACGAACTACTCTCAGACGCCTGCTGTCCCTTCAGCGGAGCAGTCTGGTCAGTGTCGTCCATCAGCGGGCTACCGAGCTGGGCAATCCTAGCCAAACCACCCTTGTTAGCCGGCTTTCCTGTCTTTTGGCCAAGGGTGGTTTCTGTCCATCTAGGTACCCAGAGACTAAGCCCCTTCTATATCTTAAAAGAAATGTAGAATTTCGTCTGGTCAGGACAAAGAACACAGCTCCTGTAACAAAACTCAACACTCTGCAAATAAGCAATTTCTTCTTTCCACGGTTTAGTGTATATGTTTATAGTTGTTCCTGCTTCAGTATCTTAACACTGGTGGGTTGGGGTCACAGTGTCATCTCCCAGATCTAGGCCTTTCGTATTCTGAGCCACAGGAAAGCTGACACGCTATTTCCTTCAAAGGCTTACACGGCTTTGCCCTGAAAACAATATTCTGTTTGTACCAGGGATTCCAGTGCACTCTAATCATGAGGTAAATAATAATAATAATAACAATAACAATAATAATAATAACCACATATTCTCTTTTATGTTTCTTTGATCAAGAATTTGGGAGTGGCTTAGCTGGGAGGCTTTGAGTCTCATGTGATGGATGACAGGCAAATACTGTCTGGAACTGGGGTTGTTGTGAAGGCTTTTGCATTCACGGGCCTGAGGCCACAGGTGGGAAGGCTCAAACAGCTGGCGGCTAGAACAAGCGGGGCTGCTCCAGGTGGCGTCTCCGCTGTTCTCTGCATCACAGCAGCTTTGCAGTATCTGGCCTTTCTTACATAGCAGCCAGGCCCCTGGAGGCACTTCCTCTAAGACATGGAGTCGGGGTGGAGGGGGGAAGCCGTAGCACTGTTCCCAACCTAGCCACGAAAGCACCTTAGGATTGCTTCCCTCTCTATTTGACAGAGTTGAGTCACTAAGGTTGGCCCACGTTTAAGGGGAGGGTAATTAGACCCTACCTTTTTATTGCAGAAGTGTCAAAGAATTTGCAGGTTTTTTTGCTTTAAAGCAACCCAAAGGAAGTCAGCAAGAGGGGAGTGTCATCTGGAAAGGACACATAAATAGCAATGTGTATAAAGTTAATCAGTGTAATTTTCAATGACATTTCCTTAAAATTTGTCATGAATCAAATTCAGACCTTTAAAAACTTCTCGGTATCATTTTTACCTCGTAAGTAGTTTCTGATTTTTTGTTACATAATTTTATTTTTTCTTAATGACATCATTTCTCTTTCAAATTTAATTGATCAAATTTTGTTTTGTACCTTCTTTTTTTTATAGGTTACAATCAGAAAGCAACTTATTTTTGTCTCTCATTTTCCCTCACATTTTTGGAGTGGTTAAATTAAATAATTTTGGTTGTTTTGAGGGATAACATTGCTAATTTAGTTACTATAGTGCTTGGAACAAGATGTATAAATTTTTCTTTAAATAATATTTCCTTTATCTCAACTCCATAGCTAGTTTCAACTACTAGATATCCTCCTGACCTAACTCTCCACTTTTTGTTATTTCTGCTAAATTCTACAAATTTAGTGAGAGCCTTATTTTCAGCTTGCTGTTTAGAAGGACTCAGAATCGTGGAGCTATCAGAGATTTTTTTGTTTGTTTCATAGAATTTTTTAGGTATAATGTATATACAGTAAAACTTAGACTACAGTTGTAAGTCTCAGCAAATACACTAATCTTTCTTTTCCTATAGTTTCACCTTTTCCACAATGTCATATGAATCAAAGTACAGTATATACCATTTTAGACAAATTTTTATTCTTAAATTTATTGCGGTGACATTGGTTAATACAATTACATCAGTTTCAAGTGCACAGTATTATAATAGGTCATCTGTATATTGCACTGTGCACTCATCACCCCAAGTTTAGTCGCCTTCTGCCACCATGTGTTTGACCCCCTCTACCTTCTTCAACATTCTCTGACTGCCTTCTCCTCTGGTAACCACCATACTGTTGTCTCAGTCAGTGAGTTCTGTCTGTTTGTTTCATTCATTCATTTGTTGCTTTCTGTTTTATATTCCATATATAAGTAAGATCATATAATTCTTGTCTTTTTCCATCTCACTTAAATCACTCAGCATGATTCTCAAGATCCATCCGTGTTGTCCCACATGGCCATATTTCATCTTCTCTTACGGCTGAGTAGTTAGTATTCTGTTGTATTTATGTACCACAGCTTCTCTAGCCAATCATCCATTGAAGGACACTTGGGTTGTTACCACGTCTGAGTTTTACACCGTCTATATGCTAGGCATGTGATAAACAATTAGGATACAGAAGCAAATTTATATAGTCCATGCTTTCAAGGAGTTCACAGTCAAAATTGCAATTCCTTATGATAATTGCAATGTTAGAAGCATTAACAGGGAATAGAAGTGGAATAGATATGGGAAAGAAAAATAACATGATAAAATCATACCATATATTTTCCTTCTACTTCATACCTTTAAATGAGACTTTTAATTGTATCTGTTTCAAATGTGCCATAAACCATATTGTTAATATTACTTTGGAAAGCATTCCCTCAGGTAGATCTTTAGTGCTACCTGATTGAGGCAACATAGATTATCTGAGGTTAAAACACAAAGACCTAAGCACAGGATCCTCGTCTAGGAATAAATTACTGAGATGTCATTTGGTCCTTGCTGCATCTAACACATCTCACCCCAGCCCACATCTATCCCATTGTTTTCAAGACAGTGCTAACAGAAAAAACCCTAACATTTCACGTGGTAAAAGACATTTGCTATGTTGCAAGAAGTTCTAATGGACCATCAGGTATAAAAACCCTAAGAGGAAGCACATGCAGAAGGAGGAGGGCATAGGACAGCACTTTGAGAACAAGGAAGAAAGTCCCAGAGGAGACAAGAACTGGTAGTCAGAGAATTAGGCAGGCAGAGAGAAAAAGAAGAATCAAGACAGCACTGTGTCATGCCAGCCCAGGAAGGGAGAATTCCCACAAGGAGAGGGAAGAAAATCCTGCCAATAGACTATGCAGGTCAAGGAGATTGCAGGCTGAGACGGGTGCTGTATAAACAGCGAGGCCATACAAGGAGGTCATTGGTGACCTTCACGTCACAGCTAATCAAGTGGTAGAGAAGCAGCTCAGGTTGTCCCGAATGACCCAGCATTCTACCAGACAAGCAGTTCTACAGTGCTACCCAATGACACCCAACAGCTCAGTGCAATTCAGCAGCTGTGCATTTGAGCGCCTACTGTATTTCTGGCCTTGGTGATTCCACACCCCCCACCCAAGATATTAAATTCATTTGCCCAGTATTAATTGCTTTCCAATATGAGTTAGCCTGGTTTATCAGCTACTGTACCCTCATATGCACACTTCATTTTGTTCAAATACAATTATGCTAAAAAAATTTCATTCTTAAGTTTTTATTAATCTTTTGCTGCCAGGGAAGAAGTCCTAAGAGGTTAATTCAAAGATTCACTATTGGTAGGGATGTATTCTAGGAAGAATATTTAGATAAAAATTTTATGCAGAATTCAGAAAAAAAATTGTCTGGTTACAGAACACTAGCTGAGGAGGTAAGGAGTTGCTTCCTCAGAAAAGTTCTTGATTGCATTGAAGTTTATAAGAAAACTACCTAAGTGTTTATCAGAAATGCTGATTTTTATCCAGAAGAAAGTTGGTTGTGAACTGTATCACACAACAAAATTTTATTGCAGACCAAGTTTGAGACAATTTTCTCTCCCATTTATTTGCCCTTCCTCACAAACACTTCATGCTTTCTCAGCATCAGAACGTTTTCTGCCTGCTTGACCCTCCCCCTCCAAACCCTACCACTCTTGTTTCTTCAGGTCAAGGTCAAATGTTCTCTCCTTCTAATGATGTTTTCCCTCCAGCTCTTTTATGGTACCCCTCTTACTTTTATTGTTTGTATTTATATCTCCTATTTTAACTATAAGAAATTGAATCTTTCCTTTGTATATACTCATCAATATTCAACAAAAGTGGAATGGTAAGTATATATAACTAAATCCATGTTATAAACGATGTTTTGTAATGCAATCTTCAATATATTGTACTTCAAGGAAGTCTTTCACATTCTAAGTTAATTATTGCACTCGTCAGATTAGATTCAGTGGTGAACTATTGAAAACACACAAGAACTGTGCTTTAAACAAGATCAAAGTTAATTCCTCTCTGCAATGGCGATCTGGAGGTCAGCAGTCCAGAGCTGGTATAGTGATTCCATGGCCCTTCTATCTTTCTGCTCCATCATCCTCAGTACATGGCTTCTTCCTTGTGGGTCAAAGTGGATGCTCAATCTTTGGTCACCATATCCTTTTTCTTTAAG
>VMDR010006121.1:0-47252 GCA_007922815.1 Macrotus californicus
GTGTGTGTGTGTGTGTGTGTGTGTGTGTGGTTTCTGATTTCATATACATACGGTACACATGTCAGGTTCTGACATCAACCCTATACCTAAGCCTTTTACCACCTCTTTCATATTCTGTTTGACCAGGTTGTACTCTTCTCAAGGCTCACAGTGTCTTTAATTGTAGGTGCTTTCAGGCTACATCTCCAGGAACTAATGAACAAAATCATACAAATCAACTAATAGCCTCAGTTTTCATAATATGTTCTCTTTGTCTTTGAGTCTGCAGAGGTCACACACTGCCCAGGCTGCTGTGACAGATGGAGGCCACAAGCCCATTTATCCGTCTTTTAGGGATGCCCCACGTGTTGGAAGGAAAGGTACATTTGAGGGTCCTACTTTCAAGTACATCCTTTCAAGGACATCACTCACAAAACGGAAAGAGATCAGTTTTAGTTCTAGGCTGAACCCACTGGGGTGACAGTATGGGGACCATTTAGCGCTGTGAGCTCAAAAGTAACCACGGAGCCTTCAATGTTATTTTAAAATATTTTCTTGTGAACTTTGTGATTTTTCTCATCTGTCTACCCAGGGTCACCTCTCAACCCGCATAGTTTCGGTGCCATCTGACCAAAGAAGAAATTGCTGCAGCAGGAGGCAGACAGAGTGGTGGTATTTCCTCATTTGCAAAGCAATGGGGCAGAGGCTACAAGGTCTGCCTGCTGGGAGTCGAATCCCTGCTCCACCGCACTCAGGAAGGTGCGTGATCCTGGCTCGCTCTCAGCTTCCCTCAGCTTCAGCTTCCTCATCTCTAAAAGGGGGGCAGTATGACCAGTCTCCTTGGGCAGTGGTGAGGACTGAATGAGAGAATTCATGATAATTAGCATAAAATCATGCTGTTAAAGCATGGCACACACTTTATAAATGCTCACTGACCACATCCTCCTCATTGTAAAGAGCCCATTAGAACTTTGCCAATGGAGAAAATATGACTAAAATGTCAGGGATCTTAAGACCACTCCTCTAAACATGAACATCTTTCTTTCCTTCTGAACTTGTACTCTTTACCTGCAAATGGAGATACTGAAATGCTGCTACATTGACAGAAGATGTGATAACTTACTTAAGAAATCGCTTGTAAATCAACATGAAAACAGAGTTCAAGTGCAAACAAAAATTTTTGAAAGCTTGAATTTACCTACTTATTGCCAACATAGTTCTGTGACTAAAGATAATGATTCATTCACACAAAAATTTTTTATACAGCTAAGTAGCTAATTGGTGCTGAAATTGGCTAGAGACAGCAGATTAGGGTGGAAAGAGCTAGAAGGTTCACCACCTAAATGACAAGAGTCCTCAGATAAGTCACTGAACCATTGGAAATCTCAGTTTCTCTACTTATAAATTAATATGAATCAGACCCCACCTGCTCCCCAGGGGTGTCAAAAGGAGAAAATAGGAGATTGCATATAAAAGTGACTTGGAAATTAACATGCTTTATAAATTAAATGTTTGCTTTTTTATATTACTTGCTACTGCTTCACTTCCTTTTGGTTACAAACATGAGCCACGAAATGTTATAAAAATGCTGAATGACTTGAACATGTGATTATCTTGCCACAAAGTCCTCTTCTGAGTGGTCAAATAATTTTTCACAAGTACATAGACTGTGCATTTGAAATTCAAATGGGTGAGAAATGATTTTGGATTAGTTCTAGAAAGGGAAAAACACATGTCTAGCCAAATGCCTAAAGCCTGAAAACAGGGGCCAGCATTTTTTCATCATGTATTTTCTTTTCCCTCTATATTCCAACTTGTTTGAAAGCAAAAATAATTTTTTTGTATATAAGCAAAGAGCCCCCCCTCCAAAATCATTAAAACAGTGACCTATAGAATTTGTTTAAGAATGTGGTGTTAGATTTACGTTCTAACTGTTACTACTTGACAGGCTTAAGCCAGGGGCTCAAACCTTAGCTTTCTGAATGAAACGTGCGCTTTCAGTCGGCCCTCAGCACGGGGTGGCACAGTCTTGCAGCTGGAGGGGATGCGGGAGACTAGCCACACTGCCTCATTGTTCTACAGATGCAAAGCAGGCCCCCCGGTGAGATTAACTGAACTCTGCAGTCACACAGCTGGCTGACCCCGACCTCACTACCTCTGTACTCTTCCCTGGAGACTTTAGGGAGAGTTAGGGAGGCAAAGAGGGAGGTGAGCGCATGAATCTGATTGCTTCACACTGACTCCACATTAGACTACATTTCCTACAAGCCCGTTTTGAAGCTAGCACAAGAATGCAACACCCCTCACTATTTTCTAGAGAGACACAGGCGCGCGGCAAGCCACGGAACTCCTACCTCACTCCAGTTTCCAACGATCCAGTGTGCAGAGCCGCGGTCCCTCGAGAGCTGCCTGTAATTGGAGACATTCAGCAAAAACCCCTCAGCGATCAGACTGGTTGCATCTTCCTCAGTCAGAACCGGGTCAGAACTCTGTGTCAGGTTCGCGTTGCTTGGAAGAGCTGGGGCGTTGTGGTTTACCGGCTTTTCTGAGGATGCTGGCCGGTGGTCTCCCCCCAGTGGGAGAGGAGCGTTGGTGGGCTTTCCAGTGACCATCCCATCGGCTCTGGGTGTGCCATTTTTGAGAGCAGTGGGCCCTTGGCTGGGTAGCAGCCCTTCCGTCACTGTGCTGACAGGTGGCCACAAGGATGCCCCCCAAAGGTAAGGTGTTGGCAGAGTTCCCAGTGGCATTCCTGTGCTTCTTCCCCCCAGAGCATCATTTCCCGGGGTTACGGTCTTGGTCCATATTACAGAGTTGTTTCCATCTGTGTTCTCAGGTTGTTCCCTGTCTTCCCCTGAGCCACTAGGAACTTCCGTGTCTGGCTCTTTGCTCAAGGTATTGTAAAACGGAGTCACCTGCCAAGTCACAGGTTTGCTGGAAGATGACAAATCCGAACCAATCACAGTGGCAGCAAAAAGGTCTCCCTCTGAGGTAGGACCAGGGTCTGAACTGGAAACATGCTTTTCCTTTGGCTGGATACTCAGAGACCAGGTGGTGAGGATGGGCTGGGAAGTAGCTGCAGTGGAAAGGACATGATGGGTGTCCAGTGCAGTGCGGGTGGAGCTATTCTGCCACTGGTTCCCGTGCGGGGCTCCTTTGGAGACTGGGGTGGGACTGGGGCTGCTGATTGTCAGAGCACTTGTGGTCACGGGCTCAGGCACTGTGGGCGTGGTCAGCATCCTGGGACCGGGCGTTGTTGGTGGGATGGGCTTCACCGGGTCATGCTCAGACACTGGTGGCCTTTCCCCAACAATCAGTGTGCCTTTGTTGGCGTTCAGAGCTCTCCGGGTGGATGGGCACTGCTGGAGGCCACATAGAGCTCGGCTGTTGGGCTTTCTTGTCGAGTCACAGGGCTCATTGTGGTTCTTGGCACACGTGACACTGCGAATCCGCACTCCGCCGCCACAGGACACAGAACACTGGAAAACAGGGGGACAGCTGTCATCCTGGGTGGGAAAGCGGTACCGGCTCCCGCACTCAGGCTCACAACAAACCAGGGCAGGCCCACAGAAACTGAACTGTGCAGCCGCAACTTTTACATTTTACACTTTTATATGTTGTTTCTGCATTCCTTTAGTTTCCCATGGAAATATGTATCTCCCGGAGACCAGCTGAGGCTCAGCACCAACCATTCAGCCTCCACAAACTGAAAGTACAAAACCAGGACAGTGTAAGTGAGGTCTCGCTGGGCTTCGAGTTATGGATCGTGGATTCACAAAGAGTGGATCGTGGATTCACAAAGAGTGCAAAGATTTAGACAAGTTGCCTAACCTTTCAGAGAGACAGTGATAATATCTTTCCTAGGGTTCTGATGCTATTAAGTTAATGTAAAATGTTTATACACTCTCTGAAGTCTATAAAGTGAGTTCTAATGAAACTTTCCCTCCATATTTAGGATGCTCATCGTGCCCAAAAGCTCCATTTTCACTTGCCTGCTTGTCAGGTAGAATCATATTAAAAGCTAGATATGCTCACACATGAATGTAGATCCAGGGCCTTTCCTGAAATTGAAGGTGGGTAGTGCCATCAATGGGGAGGGAGACATCCTTTGCAAAGGGATCAGTGTGCCCTGTAGCACGGCACCGATCTGTACATGGGGGCCTGGCAGGGACCCCCACCGTGTTCCCTTGTGCTCCACAGGGCATGCCAGAGCACAGGCAGCTAGAGTGCCTTTGGGGGACCCTAACAGGACAGTCCTCCAACAGGATTCATAGTACAGATCATTTATGTCATCAGCCCCGGCAGCTGCAAACCACACGGAGTTGCTACATAACATGCACTTCTAGATGTTTTGAAAAATCCATGTTTTTACCAAACAGTAGGTTCATTTTTAACTTTCCTTTCCAATGACATTTTAAATTATCCACCAAATAGTCGGCACTTGAACATGAACAGTCCAGGAGTCTTCCCTGGCTGTTTCACATCTGTCCCTTCTGTTCCTTCTGTCTCTGACCCCCCAAAGCAGATTCCTTGAGACTGGGGACTGCGTAATGCTCAGTGGACCTCACAGGGCTTCACAGCCATTGTTCCACGGGATGCCCCGAGGACACACGTTCTCCAGCACACCAACCATTCCTCCCCATCTGCCTCTGTTACCCACTAGATGAGGACCCTTTTAAATAACTAATGGATGCCATTCCTTCGCCCTGGGTTATATTGTGCCCCATGGGACAGGGTTAACTCTCTACCAAGTGTCCGGGACCCAGAAATGAAGTTGCTTTTCCCCAGTCACCCAGGACAGGCAGTGCCGTTTCGTACTCAGCCCACACTTCCACTGTGCGTCCTTCCCCTATGTTTATCGTCACAGGCGCTGCCGAGCCCATGAACAGCTCTGCACTCTGCAGCTCCCCAGTAACTCGGCTAATACGCTGTTCTGTTCATCTGTCTGTCTGCATGCTTTCTGTCAGGCACAGAAAGGGCCAATCAAAGATCTCACAGACCCTGGGCTCGTTGGCTTGTGGAGCTGCACCCCACACCCTGTCAAATATATGAAAAAGCCTGTCTAGTCTCAAGTGAAATACAATCCTTTTCTGCAAAAACCACTTGAAAGGCTTTTCATTCTTTTGCTTTTGAAAATATTTGGTTAGGGTAACAATTAATTTTTGAGTGGCTTCGATTTCTCAGTGATCATTAGTCATAGTCTCAAGTTGTAGCCAAGTGAAAAAAGCTGATCTACCAGTTGTTTCCAAACAGCGCATTTTTTATGGATACTAAAGGTTGTCATATGGTTACATTTTGCAGACGGTTGGGATGCAGCATGGCAGAGAGCTTGGGGTCAGAGCCTGGCTCTACGCTTGGAGGCTGCGCACACGTGGAAAAGTGTCTGCACATCTCCCTGCCTGAGTTTCTTCCCCGTAAAGTGGGGCTTAAACGTTTGAGTCCCAGGGGGTATTGTCAGCAGCACAATCACGCTGCTGACAATACCCCCTGGGACTCAAACGGTTAATAAGGCCATTGGGAGATGCTGTGTTAGCAACTATGAAGGTGTTGGATGCCTATCCTAAATGCCCAACATGCATTTGCTGTTACTGTGCAATTAAATATTGAGCTCTGATTTGGCAAAGTCCTTCTGTTTTCACAGATGCAATGTGCCAGCCTTTTCCCACACCTCTAACATCTGTGCAGGCCCTTGAAGTGCCTGCAGGCCCAAGCCCCGGGCTTGCAGTGCTCTGTGTGTAAAATGGTCCTGAGTTTGGCTGCTGGTCTATGGCCCCCAGTGCAGGGGCCACAGATCCATTCCGTCAGGATGCTTGGGTGCCATTGGCGGGACAAGCTTGCAAAATCAGAGCGGCATGGAAAATAGGCCCTTGTCTTCTTGCCTAATAATAAATCACTATCAGTGAACAGTGACTATCTGCCAGTCCCTATGCGAAGGGCTACCTGGGTTATCTCCAAGGTTTAAATTAGCCCTGTCTTTCTAAATGAGAAGAGGCTGAGAGAACTTGAACACAAGCTCAGGGACATCCAGTTAGGGCTTACCAGGGCTTAGAAATCTAGAATAATTGCTCTCCCACTAAATCTATTACCCTAACTGCCAGGAGAAATATGGAAATCAATGAACTAATCACCACCTCAAGAATTATTTTAAAAGTTACATGAGACAAGAGATAGAGTGTAGAGAGCATTCACCAAATGGTAGATGACATTATTGTCATTTCCATCTATTCCCTTTACTACCAAATGATTGTATGGACAGAGCTTACCGAGTGCCAGGCGCTGCTCCCCTAAGAAATTTAGAGTCATTCATTTGTTTGCTCCTCCCAATGTCCCTTAGTCTAAGTACTTCTGCCACCCGAGTTTAGGGATGAGAAAACAAGCCATGGAAAAGGGAGTGACCACGAAGAGATTACATTCACCTGTCCAATAAGTGGCAGGGCAGGAGTTGAACCCCGGACCTCGTGTCCCAGAGGCCTTGCCCTTCGCCACCAGACTGGCTGCCTCTCACGAGGCTGGTCCCTGGAGTGGCCTGCCTGGTAAAGCGGGCACCACAGAGCCTCCGACACTTCACTTACAACATAGAGAGTCCCCCTTCCTGATCCTCTGAGCCCAGAAACGAGCTCTGGCAAAACTAGGAGAAGACTCTAGTTAAAATTTGAGATTGGGGGAAGGAGCCTGAGCTTCGAGGGGGTGGGGCTGGCCACGGGGGCAGGAAAGCCCTCCCTGGGTTCCGCAGCCTCCAGCGCCCACTAGGAACACCCTGTGACAGCTGGCGCAGCTGAGTGTACCCCTCTCTCATTGCGCGGGCGGGCAGATCTGCCGTGACGGAATGGTGGCTCAGGGAGTTGCCTTTTTTCCTTTTTTCCACCTTGGTCAGCCCAGGAGGTCAGTATGCGATGGGAGTCTGGGAGCCTCGCAGTTGTCTTCTGGCCCAGTTAGATTATAGCTCCAGATGCACCCAGGGTGACCCAAACGGCCCAGTGTGGACCAAACAATCAGGTATTGCTGGAGCACTACCCTGTGTGAATTAATGCCAATCCCAAGTCAAACTCCAGACCATAAATACTATGTAAATAGCAAGAATCACCACATCAACTCTCTTTAAAATTATCTGAACGTAGTTAGAATGTCAGAGATATGTCACTGTGTCCCAGCAAACAGACTATTGAGAAATTGGGGACTAATGTGTACAGACATTGGGAAGACCCATTCGAGGAGCACTTAATTGCATGATTTAATTACATTTAATTACAGGCTCAGGTGGTGACAACACCTGCTGGACAAAGGCAGCGGCTCAGCTCCGCCAGGTGGAGGCTAGAAACCGGAGTCCCTGTCTGCGGTCAGCACACCACGCAATGGCTCCACTCGGGACCACAGACACAAGTGCTTGTCACATCAGCCAATATTTCAGTCCTTTGTCCCCAGTTAAGTCACATAATTTTGCTCCCCATAAACACAAACACAATAAAAAGAACTCCTCAACCAAATATGTAATTGCGGTTCTTTGAAAAAGCATGAAGACTCCGCCAATTACTGACTTCTACACGACAAAAATTATTAACTGCTCTAGATGCAGCCCAAACATCTTTGGTAAACAGATTCAATGGACCAGTCACAACACCCCATTCCACCTTATTTCAACAGCACTGCAATTTACGATGGCCTGTCTGGGTTGGCGGTGGGCTAACAGACCACGAGATGCTGTCACCCTGCCCTCCCGGGAGCAGCGAGGGGAATGTTCTGGGCTATTGCCGGTGTGTGCACGCTTATCAGTGCACTCATCAGTAGTGTGCCTGTGTAGTTTGTATGTACGTTTTCTTTGCATGTATACCTTTGTGTTTTCTTTTTCTTTTTGGTCCTATTTCTCCATTGGATAGGAAGCTCTTACAACACAGGGATCATACATGCCATTGAAAAAAAACCTTCACCTCCATGACCAGAGTGCATCCTGAACGGGATTAGAAGCTGCATAACCCTAAACTGTGACGATGAGCTAGTGAAACAGTGTTATTTAGGAAATAATGTTAACAAGGTGGCTACGTTCAGGTGAGCGTTTTCTGTTTTCAATCAGTTGTCTACAGAGGCGGGGCCTTTGCTTATACAAGTTTTCAAATTCCTCTTTAGATAATACTTTCAGAGTTCCTTTATAAGCAATGGAAAATAATCTTGTTTACTTATAATCAAATATCACTTTTTTTAATCCTCACCCAAGGACATACTTACTGATTTTTAGAGAGAGGGGGAGGGAGGGAGAGAGAGAGAGAGAGAGAAAAACAACGATGTGAGAGAGAAGCATCGATCTGTTGCCTCTTGTACATGCCCCTGACCAGGGACTGAACCCACAACCCAGGCATGTGCTCTGATTGGGGCCCAAACCTTTCAGTCTGGGGGACCACGCTCTAATCACCTGAGCCACGCTGGCCAGGACAATCAAATGGATGAAAAGGCTTTATCCAAGTTGGTCCCATTACTCCCTTATCCATCAGACTTAGTTCTCACTGATTTTCTGAGGCATTCTCCTGAATGGAATGTTTTCCCTTTCTCCAAAGGTCAGTTCTCAGAGGAGCTCCTCAGATACCCTGGCCGATGGAAAGTTATTATGAAAAGTGTGTGGCTTGCCAAGGAAGCTCACAGGAAGTCAGCATCAATCCATAAATTTTGCCCTATTAGTTTTTAAAAAAGCATTTGTTTCCTAGTTATTCCTTAAGTCACTGACTGAAACGTGCATAAGAAAGTAGAGTGGAGGTAAAAGGGGTCCACTTCTTCTCTAGACTCTGGGAGCGCAAGTCTGAATTGTACCAGGTTCCATGGTGACACAGAGAACATGGAAACCTGGGAGTTTTCACGGCCCAGCTCACTAATCTCTAGTTACACTCAGAGAGCTAGATCAGATTAATCTTGTGAAAATGCCAAACGTATTTAAATGTATGTGGCTAATAACTGCAGATATCCTAAACCTTGGTCAGGTCTGGCCTTGACATGTGTTGGAAAGACGGAGCTAGGAGAGGTGTCTTCAAGTGTCAAGTGTGCTGCCCGTCACTCCACTGTGAGAGCCACGCCCTCTGGTTTTACTTCACTATGGCAGCTCCCGTGAAACACAATTACTGGTGAAGGTTTGACACGCTGGCTCTTGGGGTGGGTGGGGGGCTTGATTTGCTACTGATGGATTAACAACAGGCCAAGAAATATCCTGATGGTCTCATCAGCCCTGGCGGACATCTGACTACCAGACAAGTGCGATGGAGGTCCTGTAAGAATGGAAAACAAGCAAGACAGAGTACTGGGTGGAAAATGCAGGAAACGGGCCAGTGGGGCTAGACGCTGGCCATTGTGCCATTTTCTCTAGGGTCACTTTGGATTGGTTAATGACAAGGAATGGGAGGGGCTGATGAAGCATAAAAAAATGCCAGTTTCCCTTTTAACCCCTGAGCTCACCTCACTCCAGTTGCCTACTGTCCAGTCGGATGGACACAAGATGTCTCTGTTGCAGGAAACGAGGGTCTTGGGCTTCAGCAGGTGCTGGCAGTCTTTAGCCGGCAGAGCCTGCTCGTCGGAGCCCATGGTCTGGATGCACAGCACTGTCCGCGTCTTCTCTCCGTGGGGCCCGCATGTCGCCGAGCACGCTTCCCACTCCCCGGCCCACCACCTGCAGGTACACATGGCCCTGTGAGAGAAGGTCACCGAAAACTCCCAAAACACACACACGTGTGTGCGTGTGTTTTTTTCAATTCAACCACTGCAAAGAGAAACCAGGCACAAAAGTACAGGTTACGGAGCCAGGATGTAAAGCAAATTTCAGAGAAGCCAGTAGGGAGAAGAGACTCACACGACCTCTTTCTGGAGTCAGATTCACTTTAGCTGCAAAGAATTTATTTGTCGACAGGCTACTCCATCCTGGAAGGCATCGACCATGTAACACATATGCCTTATATCAGGAGTATCAGAAAGTTTTATTACTTTTAGATGATCAGAATCTTTAAAAAGATCTCTCTTAAATACTCATTTGGGAAAGAACACAGAATGTCCAAATTTGATGTACAAAAATTAGGACTGAAGGACAATACCCGTAAATAAATAAAATTAAGTCTTGCATATGAAGTCACTTTGGGAGGGGAAAGTGACTCTGAATGGTGGGTAGGAACTTTTCACATATTATATTATGAATGTTGGTGTTGCAACTTCAAATTCACATCCAAGGAAAGTACTCAACTAAGCTTGCAAAAGCAAATAATAGCAGCTAAGTAATCAACATTTATTTATTTATTTATTCTTTACAAAAGCAAATTTATTTAATTTAATTCCTTTGTGAATTTGCATGCATAATTTAGCTTTAGAGTCAGATCTTCCTGCTTGCTTATACCATTTTCATTGTGTTTTAATGTGTGAGAAATATTTTTAACTTGGGGTTCTGGTTTTAGCACAAGAACCTGTCCATCCTGAGATCCTGGGCAGCAGCATGATGTGGTAGTACCAGCACACACGTCTCTGTAGACAGGACTGGGTTCAAGTGCAGACTCTATCAGACTCTACCACTGTGGCTAAATGACCAGGACATTTTTTGTGCAGCCTCTAGTGTCCTTGTCTATACAATGGTATAAAAACCAAACAGAGTTGCTAACGAGAATAAATGATGTGGTGACATAGGAAGGATTAAAGAAGACCAGGTTCCCAGTATGTTTTCGACTCCTCTGGGTAAATACGCTCCTTGGTATTCATCCAAAGGAGCCGCAAACATATGTCCACACGAAGCCTGCCTGTGGGTATTTATAGCAGCTTCATTCATTGGTGCCGAAACTTGGAATCTGCCAAGACGTCCTTCCGTAGGTGAACTGATAAACTGTCGTCTATCCAGACGAGGAAAATGTCTAAAAAATGCCAACACTAAAAAATGAGCTATCAAGCCATGAAAAGTCATGAAGAAATCTGAAATGCATATGACTACGTGAAAGAAGCCACTCTGAAAAGGCTACATACCATATGATTCCAATATATGGCATTCTCGAAAAGGCAAAAACCGCAGGGACAGTAAAAAGATCAGTGGTTGCCAGGGGTCGGGAGTGGGGGAGATGAACGGGCAGAGCACAGAGGATTGTCCAGGCAGGGAAAATGCTCTGCACGATATGATAATGATGAGTATTTGTCATTCATTATGCGTCTGTCCAAACACATGGAATGTGCACCACCAAGGGTGAACCCTAAGGTAAACTACGGACTGGGTGTGATTATGATGTGTTGCTGCAGATTCATAAATAAAACAAGAAAGACAGGAAGGGAGGGAGGAAGGGAGGGAGGGAGAACCTACCAATGTTGGTTGGTTCCTAAAGACTATTGTTTTTCTCTCCACCCCTTCACCCTAGGACATGACATCCAATTTCTCTGAAAATTTATCTCCTCATATACCACCTGGGGAAAATACCCACCCTCTACCCAGACTGTTTCACAAATATTTTGGGAAGCTACAATTCAATCTTAAATAAGGACTTTTCTAAATTAACCTTATGTCAGAGTATTTCATGGAATTCTATTTAGCTGAAGAAATTGTACCTACTTCAGAAGAAATTGTTCCTGTTACACGCTATGTTTAGTTAACATTTTCCAAAGTCAAATCTTCTGACCAGGTTAATTGATTTCCACATGAATGAATGGCATCAGAGAAGCCCCAAAGGTGACTTTGCTAGTTGTCACTTTTGACAAAAGTTTTAGTCCAGATGCATTAAATAAGCAAAGATGGATTCAGAGAAAGAAATATCTATACAACCTAAGAGCAAAATAAATTTAAAAAATGAAATTCCAATAAATTTAGCTAGGTGAAGTCAAGTCATCTCTTAAATAAGGGTATCATAAATTTTAAACATAAATGAGCATACACGTGCATGTGTGTACGTGTGTATGTGTGTGTACGTGTGTATGTATCACCTTGAGTATAAGAACAGAAACAAGGGCAAACATTTACTTTCAAGGCTACAAAAACACCATTGGGACCATTAATCTCTCTCTCTGAGGACCGTGCCTTAAGGTCTGAACTGGGTCAATTCAGGCCTGATCTGCTCATTTTGTTGACCTTTAACGACCGACTGCGTACTAGACCCAGGCATGAATGATGTGCAGAAAAAGCCTCAAAGAAACTCAGGACTTGGGAAACAGATACGTACCGGATAGAGGGAAAAGTCCTAAATAGTAAAAAATGCTACCAAACGACAAACATTTAGAAAGAACTGTCAAGTTGCTTATGCTTTGTTCTTTTCCTTAAGCATATTTTCCAAATAGTTTAGAGGAAATCACATTCCCAGCAAGGCAGCAGAAGCAGCAGACAGGGTGGGCTGCTTTCCTTCCTTGAAGTGCAACGGTGTGAAATGGTAGAAGCGTCCAAATGAACATCAGCTCCTTAAGGAGCCTGGGCACTGGCTGTTGCTTTGAAGCCGGCTGGGATGCACGGTGGCTGTCTGGCAGCCCAGCTCCTCCTGCAAGTGGCCATCAGTACTGCCATTCTAACTGCTAGGCTCCTCAGCAATTACGTGGGAGAGGGCTGTGTAGTAGGTACATTTCAAAATTTTGCTCTGAATCAACAAGCTGTGCCCACGAACTGAGCTTAAGAAGCATTCTGGGGGAAGGGAGGAATGCATCATTGACCCTGTTCTAACAGTGCTGCTCTTAGAACTGAGAGATTAAGAGATGCCAAGTAACCACAAAGCCCCAAGGAGGGAAAGGACCACATGGGCGTCCAGACTCATGCCTGCCCTGACAACCTGAGCTCTGTCTTGCTGATGCCTGTGTACAACCTCCCTGGCTGTAAGCTTCCTTAGGAAGTGACATATGTGTGCCATTCAAAACAAAAAAAAATCCTTTGCCACATGCCTTAAGAAAGCCCTACTCACATGGTTTTCCAAGGTTTGGAGCCTCTGTGACCTGGTGGCGGCCTCTTCTCTGCACTTGCCCTGCTTTTACCTTGTGTTTGCACTAAGCTGCCTGTCTTAGTTTCCATAACAAGTTACCACAAACTTGGCAGTTCAAAGCAACAGAAATCTAGTTTCTTAAAGTTCTGGAGGCCAGACATCCGAAATCAGTATCACTGAGATGCACTCAAAGTATAGGCAGGCGACACTCTGGGGAAGAGCTGTTCCTGACCTCTTGCAGTGTGGGGTGGCTGCCAGCATTTCTTGGCTTGTGGCACCTCACACCAATCTTTAAGGCTAGGGTCTTAGTGTCTTCAGATCTCTCTGTGCTCCATCTTTGTATTGCCTTCTCATGTGTGTGTTTGTGTGGGTATGAATGTTCCCTCTGCCTGTCTCCTATAAGAACACTTGTAATGATATTTAGGGCCCAAGTGGATAATCCAGGGTAATCTCCCTGTTTCAAGACCCTTAATCACATCTGCAAAAACCCTTTTCCCAAATAAGGTAACATTTGAAGGCTCCAGGGAACAAGATGTGGCTATCTTTGAACCAGTTTTTAGCTACTGCATGACCATATTCTGGGCCAATTTCAAGTCCAGAGAACTCAGACTGTATCACTTTAGAATTACTTTATCAAGGTCCCTCCTCTGTGTCTACAGGGGTTCAGCCTCGGCTCATTTTCTGTCCTCTGGACTCTGTTCTCTTGCCCCAATATCCATCTCCTTCTAGCCCTGCTTGTATCTTATTATAGGGTTACCTCCAACCAGAAAGCTCTGGTAATTGGAGTGAAGAGGTAGGTAGAGATAACCATCCTTGTGGACAGAGAATTCTGGAAACAGTGAAGCCAAGTTTTAAGCTACAGGTGAATAAGAAAGTGACAGCTACAGATTGATGTCTGTTGTAAAACACAGAGCTGATACCAAACCCACCATCTATGTACACAGCCAATGGCCCCAGTTCTGCCTTGGCCTCAGCAGGTGAGTGTCTGCATCAGAATTTGTTGGTTCCCACCACCCTTAGCACTGTGCTTGCTTTGCTTTGGACCAGCGCCAAATGAGAGGAATGGTACAAGCCTCTCCCTGGGGCTCTGCACATAGTAGACCCTCAGCAGGCTCGTAGCTAGATCACCTCGGGTTCAAAGCTCTGCCATTGACTGGCTGTGTGATACTGAGTGAGGTGATGAATCTTCCTCCCTCTGTAAAACAGGCATAATAATAGTTATTTTTCCAAGTAGTTGAGAACAATAAAGTATAATCAGCATCTCTAAAACACTGCCAAGAGTGAAGTAGGTGCTTAAAAAAACCCTACTGTTTACTTCTATTCTACTTTCACGACACTGTTGTTTAAACAAACGTGTGGATTTTCCACACTGAGCAACTCTGACACTAACTGTTGGGGGTTCAGGGCTGTCCCGCAAGACGGCCGACCCCCTGCCCATCAGAAGCCAATTGGAAGTCTATGTTGTCACCTGTGCTTCTGACCAATGGCTATAGAGAGGGGCTTCCCACGCCCCCCTCCTCATGGTTGATAGTTTGCCAGACTGGCTCACAGAACTCAGGAAAACATTTTATTTGCTAGATGACTAGAAGTAATACCTGCTTGAGTGTGGTTGGTAGGATAATAATATGGGTGTGATAATTTATAGCTTGAATTTGAACGTTTCACCTAAAATGCCCTATGGTGTGCTTGAGTGTGCTATTGTTATGTTACAAAATTACAAGCTTATGATTTTGTAATAAAAGATTTTTTAATAAAAAAGGGGCGCTGTTTGCGCCAGACCCTGTATTATATGGTTATTAGCAGCATTGTATCTCTCATGGGAAATAAAGGATGCTTAACAAATACTTGCTGATAACATGAAGGCCAAGACGGACTGTATAAAACAATAGGAATGAGAACCTGAACCTCAGGGATAAAATTAGATTCAGGAAATAAACAGCCGTGGTTTTAAGAAGGTAGCCAATCCTCCAGAGAGAGTGGCTTTGAAAAGCGAGGCAAGAACCCTAGGCATGTGTGCAGCAGTCACTATGTAATGAAGGCAAAGGGAATTAACTTGTACAGAGCCATGAACTTTAGGGGAAAAGGCTACAGGGGGCACAGGCAGCTGGCCAGCAGAGCAGCAGGCTCTCCAGTAGCTCTGAAAGATGCTTGTCATCCCCAGCTGACTGTTCCCCAGGAAGGATCCCCAGAAACTGCAAGGGTGCGTACGGCCCAGTGCTGGCCTAACCGGAGCACCTAGCTGTTCCCAGCAAATCAGCTCCAGCGAGGTGGGGCAGTGGCGGCACCTCTGTCCTACTTTGGCAGAGGCGGGCCAGCTCTGCCTCCCAGCCTGCCTCTTCCCCCCACAGGAACCCACGGAACTGGGGAGAGACCAGGCCTCTGACTCAGAGGTGAGAACGCCCAGCCCCTGGGTCCCTTCTGTTCCATCCTACAAGGGGCTGATGCGGCTTGCCTTCCCTACTTGTCTGGATCTTTGTTTCTTTACCTAGCTCTTTGGCATTTATCACATTTATCTAGCTCTTCTTTAGAATTTAGCCTGTCATTTGTTTGGTTTGTTAGGCCAACTAGTTGCCTCCTGTTAAACTAAACTCTTAGTGTGTCTTCTTAGGTCTGCAATGAAAGCCTGATGGAATCAGCAGCCTAAATACAGCCCCTGTTTAAGGTCACGAGAGAACGAAGAAACTCTCCAGAATCCATCCATCCATCCATCCATCCCTTGTCCGTCCTTCCTTCCTTCCTTCCTTCCTTCCTTCCTTCCTTCCTTCCTCCCCTCCTTCCTCACTCCTTCTTCCTCTCTTTCTCTCTTTTTAAACATAAACACTTCATAATAACATCCAAGCTACCTTCTAGGATCCCAACATCTTCAACCAATAAGATTAGCAGTGAACGGATACCTCAGTTACACTGGTTCCAACCAGGGGTGGCTTTGTCCCCCAGGAGACATTTGGAGACGTTTTGATTGTCACAACCTGGATGGGGGCGAGGGGCAGGAAGCTACTAAGGTCTAAATAGCTGCAGACCAGGAACACCATTAAACACCCTATAATGCTCAGGACAGACCCTACATATGACAAAGAATTACCTGGCCCAAAGTATAATGTGCTGAGGTTAAGAAAGCCTGGCTCATAAGTCTACCCTTCCAATAGCCTTCGGGACAAGTGGGCACAGGGATCTGAAGTGTCCCCGTGTTGTCTGCAGGCGGCTATCACACTGGTAAAGTCCTCTTAGGAAAGCCAAACCCAATAATTGAAGAACTTCTGGATGATCTATGTAGCATTGTCTTCAACAATGCTTTGAGGCTTAGTCTTACCAAATAATTAAACACACAACACACCAGCTTTGTCTCAGAAGAAATACTGCTCTCTGGGAGGAAAATGTCCCCCCTCACAGCTTGCCGGAGGCTCCCACAGCACAGCCACAGACACCCACAATAGCTTTCCTGCCTTTATTCTAACAACAAAGCCCTGGGGCCCCCTTTTATTGCTGAGCAATGGCTACCATTAAATCAGACAGTGTTCCAGGAAGGCACACAGAGCTCCAGCCGCTGTCACTGCTTACCTGGGGGGACAGTCCTTTTCATGGCACTTCTTCTGTCTCCCATTGGGCTGTGTTTCTGGGTCACAGAACGTAGCTTTCACCACACCACGGCCCTTCCTCACGCAATGGGCAGTCTGGCGGCGGATACCTGGGGGTCGAGCAGAAAGGTTCACACACACTGAATCCTCAGCCCACGTGTTTGGTGTCAGGCCCCTGGTCACATGGAGAGATTATGCTCATAGCTGATGGGAGAGCTGTCTGTATTTCATTCTTAAAGTAGCAATGAGAACTGGGGACCTCTTGTTATGCACACTCAGGCTGCGGTTGGCAATGGATGGAAGGACCACAGATAATACAGGTACACTAACGTATACTCTAATATACAGGTTACAATCTAGCTATGGAGATAAGACTAACACACATCTGCCAAATAAAAAACAAAGTGAGATTTAAGTAAGGGAAGCATACATCCCCAGGTATTACAGTACAATTGCTACATTATTAGTTTAGTAAAGGAATAGAGGAGGTAGGAGCCTTTCTATTAGTTGGGGTTCATAAACTCTGAAAGATAGGAATAAAATTCAAAATAATGTTGTGAAGTTTGAGAGGTTATGTTTTTCACACAGAGGGTTTTGATGATTCTGTTGCCTCTGGAGACCAGGTCAGTAACGTGAATAAGAGAAGCAGACGAGGAGTGGCAGGCAAAGCACGCTCATCTGTGGGCTGGACTTGACTTTGGATATACAATAAGAGCTAACTCATGCAGTGCTTGCCTTGTCCTGGGCACTGTTCTAAACCATGGGTGTGTGTCAGACAAGCATAAACATATATAAAATGTATTACCTATTACCTGTTATAATATACAACTGAAACCCCACAACAACCCAATGAGGTCAACACTATCAGCATCACTATCTGACAGATGAAGAAACTGAGTCACAGTGAAGTCCCATAGGTTGGGAGAGAAGGACCACTGGCTTTGCTGACTAGGACGTCATTAGCAAGAGAACTTGGAGGAGTGTCAGTATGCCACAGACTGAAAGGTAAAGGCACAGTAAGGAAGAGAATCATTTATCATCCCTCTTGAGAGAGGTAACACCTCAATTTTGAATGTGAAACACAGGGTGAGGAGTCTGAAGACTGAGGCCCCCAGGGGACAGAGCAATCAGCTTGCAGAAAGCTACCACCTGAGCTCTCAGGACAGTAGGCCTCGAGTGGGCTCATTGTGTCCAGAACTGTAGAACTGGGAAGGCTGTGAGTGTACCAATAAGATGGCCACCCTCTCCCTTTACTGGCAAGGGCAGGGAGATGTTCCCTCAGCCACACCGCCAACAGGACCCAGACTGCAGCTGGCCCTCCTGCATCCGGCGTCTTGCCCTGCCTCCTGTGGACTTGGCCCAGCCCAATTGCCCAGCCTGGCGCACCTACTCCAAAACCAGTGATGGAACCTCGCCCTTTAAAAACATCAGAGGGGGCTGCAAACGGTTAAGTAAATCCTTTAAAATAAATCAACAGCATGTGATTGTTACATCAAACAGTATTTTATTCTTTTTGCAAAGAGAGGTAACCTTTCAACCAGGCAGGCTTTCTGAACTGATGGATGATGTGTTATCCTTCTTCTGTCACATAAATAAACACTTTCGACAGCTGGAAGCAACACTGTAAAGAGAACCATCATGGCGCCAGTGTGAGCCATTGCTGGGAAAGTCACAGACTCCTGGGGAGGAGTTGTAGACACTGTGAGACGGAGAAGGGCTGAAGCCAGCAAAGCCAACATGGATCTACCACTGTCGCATAGGAAAAATAAAAAAGCTTAGAGACTTAGAAGTTTTATCAAAACTTTGGGTAGTTTGGCAAAGTCTTGATGTCAGAAAATCAAAGGGAACGATGAGGTGACTCTAACGGTTTGGAAACATCCCCAAAAGGCTTGTTTCTGTGCACGAACGACAAAGATAAGTGTGCTCGGGGCTCCTGACTGCTGAAGTAGAAAAAGGGCACAAAATATTACATAAAATCCCCTGAAGAACACATTAATGACATTGCCTGGGTCAATCCGCCTGAGCAGCAGTGAGATGAACAGATGGACTGGCCAGGCAGAGACTGGAGTGCGTAACGGAAAATTAGTAAGGACGTGTCCATTTCCCAGCGGGCACTAATGGTCCTGGAGACCACTAATCTTCTAGCCTCCTAGCCCTGGAGTTCTCACGTGACAGATACAAAGCTAAGCCCAAATTCTCCACGAGGGCCCCCCAACCCAATAACCCGACTCCTCCCTCGTTACAGAAAGGCAATAGCTGGTCAGAGCCTTCTTCCTCAGTTCTAGTGCTTGTGGGCTTACTTGGTAAAATGTAATCTATAATTCCATTCCATAACAAATGCTGGTTAAATAAATATAACGAATAGGTAGAATCCAAGGGTCCTGGGTTTTAGTCTCTACTTTTTGCTCTACACATCAGTTGACTAACTGCAAGAAAATGGCAATGACATTCAGAAACTGTTTGAGGGCAGGAAGCTGATTCCCAGAAGTGTCTTTGACATTTTAAAATCTATGATCTGTGAAGGGACACTAAAGTTAAAGTTTAATCCCTGGAAACCTTAGATGAGAGGATTCTAGTTAATTAATATAGTTGCACAGTTTACTCAGAATATAGTTGGCTGCGATTGTCATCAGATGGTTCAAAAGCATATTAATTCATATTGCCTCAGTGGCGCGTCACAGTTTCCAATGACGGCTGCAACAATGATCTCTCTTCCAGCCACTCCTTTCCACAGTGTGACCATGCCATCCCTCCATCCAGACAGGGGTATCTAGCTACCCCATCCTCGAACCAATGGCAGGGGTGAGGCTGTGTGAGCTTGGAGGCCAGGTCATAAAAAGCCATGCAGCTTCCCTCTGATTCTGGTGGCTCTCTCACTCTTAGGATGCTCCAGCTGCCAAGGTATAAGAAGCCCGCACCCTGGGAGAGGCCAGGGAAAGGCGTCCCCTCTGTGCCCTGTCTGAATTTCTGGCCTACTGAATCATGAGCACTATAAAATGATGGCTGTTCTATTACACTGAATTTAGGCTGTTTTTTAAAATTGCAGTAGTAACTGGAACAGCACTCAGTAAAGGCTAGTTGTCTTCCTTTCTTGAGTCGGGACCCAAAGCTGCAATCCAGCTTGGCTTGCTAGGAGTCTGACCACTATTGATTTTACTGATTTTTCATCTCCTCTTCTTCTGTGTTATATTCC
This sequence comes from Macrotus californicus, assembly GCA_007922815.1. NCBI lineage: Eukaryota > Metazoa > Chordata > Mammalia > Chiroptera > Phyllostomidae > Macrotus > Macrotus californicus. Next base: position 19,635 of record VMDR010006121.1, read on the forward strand.
TGCTATTTGTCACGCCAGATCCACTCCGCTCCTGCTCTGAACCCTGGGAAGCCGCAATCGCTGTGGCTTCTGGGTGGGTTTGGGAAATGAAGGCTCTGTCTCTTTGGAGACATGCTCCTTCCCCTTACTTCTTCAGGCCAGGGATGGGAGCCTCAGTTGACCCACCCTTGATTGTTAATGGGCAGGGGTAATGAACTACCTTTCTGTTTCCCTAAACCCTACCCATACCTTTAGAAGTAGCCAAGGTATTGAGTTTGGGTGTCCCATATTTTCCTTCAGGGAACTTGGACTGATAATGTCTCTTTTGTAGTAAAAAATTGCAAATGATTAATCTTGAGTGCCATACTCATTAATTTACTCTGTAAACCAGTTGCTAGAATAACAGAACGTTTCCTTGACAAAGGATAACACTTCTCATGAAGGGGTTAGAATCAAGCTACCTTTTTAAGAGCAGCAATCATGATGTAACATTGCAAATGCAGGAAATGCAGAAGATTAGCCTGAATCGATATGACCTTGACCTCTTCCTGGAAATTAAAGAAAGAAAAATAGTATTCGCTTTTCATTTGGCATGCCTTTTGTCGCTTTCTCTTACACACTGAACACAGCCCCAAAAAAGAATTTTTGGTTAATTATCACAGGCTGCTGTGAGGATAAAAGGATGTATATGCCCTGATATGTACATGATGTACCCTGAGTTCTGGCACAGTGCTTAATGCCTGTAGGTCCTTGAGAAGAGTTTTTGAACCTGAATCTAAAGTCTCTGTAACCCGCTCTCCCAGTCATTGGCATTAACTCCCCCACACCTCTGTTTCCTACAGATTGTGAGATCTGGGTTGGCTCCACACTCTGATACCAGGGACCAGGGCAAACCTGCCTACTCAGTCCTCACACTCCCATGATGCCACCTCCTCACTGCAAACAACTGAGCTCTTAGTCACGCAATTCATGGTTTTACCTAGTTCAAAAAGATACTACCACTGATTTCAATAAACACAACTATTAATTGAATATCAATTAATGAGGTTTCATTTTCTTATTATCCATTGCTGAAAGCCACACATCTCAGAACATCAAGAAGACTCTATACAAGTAGTTCTTATCCCCCTGAAATCCAAATGAACTGATTACATAAACTGGATGCCATGGTCAAGGATAACTTATAAGAAATGATAAGAAATGCTCAAACCGGAGCATTGCTGGTACTTGAAGGAGGCTTAATGAGATTAGGCAGGATATGGTTCTGTTCTATGAAAGATCCATTTTCAAAATTTACCACAGTCAAGACGTGCCTTTCCTGCTCATAAGTCCCTTCTGCAGCCACTGTGTACAGATCATACAACACACACCCGGTTAAGATCGGAGGCCTGAGAATCTCACGATATTCAGGGGTGAACAGGAAATGCAAGCAGTCAGCCTTTTGCAGGGCACACTGAGCAAAACAAGCCTTCACAGAAACTAACTGAGAAATCCTGATTGAGGAGAACAAAACTAAGGGCCTGCAGATAAGGGAGGGACTCATTCCTGCTGGCTGTGTAGGGTAAAAACAGGATGGGACTAAGAAGACCAGCAGAGCAACAGACCATGAGATTAACCACCTGGGAAAGGTCTGCAGTTAACAGTTCCCCATGCACGAAAGCTGGAATTTGCCACTCCATCCTAACAAGTAAGAAGCCAAATAGACTAAAAAATTAACAAGTCTTCTTGGATAGAGAGAAGAGAGGGCCCGAGGGCCAACCGCTGTGGCTGGAGAGATGGACAGTTGAGTAGAAGTCACAACTTCCTGGAGTGGAAACCACCAAAGGAACCAGAATTGCACCAAATTATTCATGTCAGATACCGAACTGCAGATCCAGAAAACATCAAGCAGGATAAATATTTTAAAAATTACATATACCTAGGCATATCATTTTCAAATCACAGAAAATCAAAGCCAAAGAAAAAGTCCTGAAAGAAGCCAGAGGGGAAAAGCATTTTTCTAAGGGAACAAAGAGTCACATCTGACCTCTCAGAAACCATTCAGGGAGAAGAGAGTGGGGTCAAACATTGAAAGTGTAGAGAAAAAAACCCCACTAATCTAGAATCCTGAACCCTGTGGAATTATCCTTCAAAAGTGAAAGATAAATACTTTCTTAGACAAACAAGAAATTGACGAAATTCATTGCAAGTAGACCTGCCATGCAAGAACCGTTAAAAGAGTTATTTGAGGAGAAAGAAAATAATACAGACAGAAACCTGGACGTACAGAAAAAAAGGAAAAGCATCAAAGAGGCAATCATAAACATTTTAATTTTCCTTATGCTGACTTGATCTAACAGTTTGTTAAAAATAATAATGCCAGCGATGTATTTGATTATGTATGTTTATGTATATATCTTATGGATATATCTGCTTATGTCTTCTTATATATAAGTGACATGAATGACAGAATGACACAAGGGATGGGGGGGAGGGAGGAATTAGGCTTATTTTGTGATTATAAGGTGCTCACACTGCCCACAACGTGGTGCAGTGCTACCTGAAAGTGGATTTGGATTAGCTGTAAATGTACACTGTGAACTCACAGGGGTGTCCAACACTTTGGCATCTCTGGGCCACACTGGAAGAAGAAGAGTTGTCTTGGGCCACACATTAAATACACAAACCCTAACAAAAACTGATGAGCAAAAATAAGGTTTTAAGTAAATTTATGATTATGTGTTGGGCTGCATTCATAGCCATCCTGGGCCACCTGAGGCCCACGGGCCATGGGTTGGACACCCCTGATAGGACAATCACTAAAAAATAGTTTAGCCACTCCAGCTATGGATTCTCATTAGTTCATTCATGAAGTACAATGCAAAGGTTGTCAGATCTCCACTGCGTATCACTTGAAGTTTATTTTATATATTTATGCAGATGTTAAACTCCTCATTCCATAGCATGTGCTTACACCCATCTCAGCAAGCCCTCCTATTAGCTTCGTGAAGTCCTGCATTTGAAACAGTACCTCTAGCTATGGTCTGGACTTAGCTGACCCTCCCCGACAAGTACAGCGGACGAAGTCAGATGGATTAGCATCAAGGTGAGTGCACTTTGAGAAAGTCAAAGACGTAACTGACTCTGGTTGCCCGAACAGGTGAATTCTGTCTTCTAAACATCAGTATGTGGTCACACATCAGGATCATAGTAGAACACGTGTCCTAGTTATGAGTCTCCAGCTTTATCAGTGGTATGTGGACAAACCTCAAACTACATGCTTACTCTGAGCCTTAGTAAGGACACTGTCAGATAAACCCCGCAAGGACTGGTTTCAGCACGCCTAAGTATCTGTTTCACACACACTTATTTCCAACACACATGATCTGGTTTCCCAGGCAGCTAAGAAGAGTTGGAGCAATCTCTAGGAGTTTTGTGGGGAGTTTTTACATTCCTATTTTGCTGGGACATTGGAAATGTTTTCCAGTGAAAGAGTATAAAACTAAAGCAATACAATACTAAAAATAAAATATTTGCCTTTTCCTACTAGAACACAGCGTCCCTTATACACAGGCATGATGATAAACCATAGAGAGAACTCAGCCAAGTGGGGCGAAGGGAAACTCAAAGCTCGGGCCAGGGCAGTGAAACATGCTCTCTCCCTTTTGTGTGGCCACAATATACTTACAAACTCGGAAATGTGGAACAGAGGAGACCACAGAGCACAAAACTGGAAAAGGTCAAATTCAGAAGCGATGACCCATTTTCTAACAATAGTGCCATTGCTATGAATTTTATAAAAAGCAGGATATTTTGTATATTATATATTACAACTGGTAGAGTTTTGTAGTACTAGACATGCAAGGGGACAAAAATGTGGCTTTTACATTTTATGAACACGATCTTGAGATTTTGCCAAAATATTTTCTTGTTTAACAAAGAGTCCTGAAGCTTCCTTGCAAGACCAGCAACAGTGTCGAGCCATTTCTGCAGCTGTCCCTTCATAGATAATCCACTGGTTGAACTTCCATGGGTTACCTTTTGATGGGCAACTCAGGTGAATTTGTTCAACAAGCCTCTTGTCATGGGTGGCAGCACTTGTTATTCCACTCCCCTCTAACTTTTCCTGAAGAACAGCTGGTCCTAAGTCCCCCCAGAGTCCCCGCAACGTCATACCCCAGGGATAAGGCAGGAAAGCAAGCAAATATGGCTGAGAGGACAGAGAATGGAGATGAGCGTGGAGAGAAGACCGTCGCTGGTCTACTCCAAGGGTCCTCTTGACCTTTGAAAAGTGGGCTATGGAAAAGAAGCTAGCATTATGACATGTAGCTAAATTTATAATGTTGTGTTGCCACTTTATAATGTGGATTTATAATCTAGAGAAAAGATAAGCATTTTAAAATAGTCAAACTAAGGAAATAGCATCTTAGTGAATTTATGCTTAAATAGTCTTTTGCTTCAAAGGCACAATAGTAATACATAAAATATAAACATATAAGTATTAAATAATAAAATATAAAGATATAAAAAGAGAAAACCAAAAAGAAACAACACTCGAATGTAGGTAAATATCCCCACTGAAGGGCAGGCAGGACTTACGTGAAGGGACTGCCAGGCTCTCGGCCAGAAGCAATTAGTGGTGGCCATGTGCTGAGCTCGAGTGAAGTTTGAGGACGCGAAGTGCCCGTGTGAGGAGGGGACAGGCTGCCCTCATCACTAAGTTTCAGAGCCTTAACTCGGTGAGTTTCAGGCCTAGGAAGGCGGCAATACAAGGGCTCAGTGTTTCATCCCACCGCTCGGCCATGTTGCCTGCTGGCTCCACAACAACTTCTAACAACATGCCTTCAAGGCCCCTGGGAGACAGCAATGCCGAACGATCTCAATAGTCCTGCCCTGAAATGAGGTCTCACTGTGTGGTCAGGGCAAAGAAACCACAAACACACTAGAAAAAGTGGGTGCACATGGAAAGAAGGGGGGAAAGGGGCAGGAAAGAGAAAAAAAGAAAAAGAAACTCAGGAAATCACACTCCAATTAAGCTTGTGAATTCTAATTCCAAAATATGTAACAAATCTAATGCTAAGAAAAGCAACAGAATAATTACAAAGGGAATTCATTCTGGATAAAATAGAGTTGATAGGGCAGCACTATGACCTGGAGGTTCGGGTCCCCTCCAAACTCATACACTGAAGCCCTGACCCCAGGGTGAGGGTATTTGGAAGTGGGGCCTTTGGGAAGTGATGAGGGTTGGTTTTGGTCACGAGGGTAGGGCCACATGACAGAATGAATGCCCTTATAAAAAGAGAAAGGGACACAAGAGGTCCCTTTCACTCTCTGCCATGTGAGGATACAGTGAGAAGGTAGCCATCTACAAGCCAGGAAAAAGATTCTCACTGGGAAGTGAATCTGCCAGCACCTTGATCTTGGACTTCCCAGCTTCCAGAACTGAACGAGAAATAGATGTGAGTTGTCTTAGCCCTCGGTCTATGACAGTCTGTCACAGCAGCCCTGAGCTGACCAGCACAGGCGGTCTGCAAATGCTTTTCAAATAAACGTCTCACTGCCTCGGGGCGTTTTCTCCTAGAAATCTCATAGGCACTTCAATTGAACGTAGACAATCACAAATTCTGCTTCAGACCTGTGTCTTGTCCCACGGTCCACGTCTCCGTGAAGGACAGCAGCAGGTAGCCAGTTACCCTTCAAACTTCCCCTGTGATCAAACCACTCCCCACCAGCAGGTAAACCGAACAACCAGGAAGCCCAGTCCAGCCTACCTCCTAAATGTCTCCACACTGGTACACTTTGGCCACCTGTGCCACCTGAGTTCTCGTCCAAGCCACTGTTAGGACTTTCCGAGACCACAGCAAAGGCTTTCTATCTCTTTTCCTCGCTCTGCTAGTCACCTCTGGGGAAAAGGGGGGGTGGAGGGACACCAACGGGTGCTCTTCAAGTGTTGAGTTCATTTTTGCCTTAAAAACGCACCCTGAAACAAACATGGTAAACTCCGATAAAGCTGAGCAGTCAATCCACAGGAGTTCGCCATTACACTCTCCCTTTTGCTGGAACATTTGAAATGCTTTCCAGTGAAAAAAAGTATAAAACTAAAATAATACAGTACTAAAAATAAAATAAAATGTCGCCATTACCTGCTTGTCGTCCTTTTACTATGGGACTCAATCTGGTAGAAGTTTATTAACATTATCATAATTTTTCTACTTTTTGAAACTAGAAATGCCATCTGCAAATGAACACTAACAAGATCACTTTTTTACATGGATGGTCAAAAGATGCTCATCAGGAGGTGACGACCAGAAAGGAATTGGTTAGGGGAATCTTGCTTTGTCTTGCCAGTGAAATATAATGTGTCCATAAAAATGAGAGCTATGAAGGCTAAATCACACACGGAAAGACACCCATGTTCCAGTGTTAAGTGAAAACATGTGTGTGTAGGTACATAAATACTTCCATATGCACACCCCTATATACATCTGTGATTAGAAAAAAGACTATTGAAAGGCAATAAACCAAAGCACCAAAGTGCATGTGTAAGGATGGTGACTTTAGTTTTAGTTTTCCAGTAACGCATTCCACTTTTATAATAGAGGAAGTTTTCTCTTCAAGGAAATAAAATACGTCACTGAGTGTGGCATTTTCGGCAGTCTTCCATTTTTAGGTGGAGCACCGTGCGTCCTGTGTGAAGATTGGCATTTCTCTCCCTGTGTGTGAGAGCTGCAGAAGGAGACAGGCTGTCTGTCTTCTCTGCCAAATAGCGGAGCTCACTGTCACTCGGAGGCAGTGTGGCTGGAGCTGCCCGATAGTTCCCGCTAAGGTTTAGTAACCAGAATGACAGTGGCCCGAGTAGGCAGAGGTAATGCTGAAGGACCGAACCGGCTGTATCCAAACACAACGCTTGATTCACATTTTGTAAGGATGTCTCTCGTCCTAACTAACTGGGGATGCATCTTTGTGATCACTGTACACATCGGCCTTGTATCTTGCATTTCCTGGGCTCTGCAATATGCATGTGTAATGCCAAGGGTTCATCCCATGTTGAAGTCGAAGGGGGTGGGTTGGGTGTTCTCTTGTTTTATTGTAGGGTCCCTGCCCAGTCAGGGCTGTCTGATGTCACTCCTTTGTGTCCTTGGACAATGATCTCAGCCTAAAGCTTAATCCTGGGCTTCACTGAAAGAACAGAAACAAGGCAGTGAGAAATCGAAGTGTCTCTTACGACAGTCCTGGTGACCTCATTTTCCTCACAACCGCTCCTCAGGGAAACACTTTCCACCAACTTATTTTATGCTTAAATTGCTTTGCTTCTACACTGAGCCTGGTCCTCCTGGGCAGTGGGGGTTGGCGCGGGGTGGAGGGGGTGGCTTTGTGGAGGGGTGGAGGTGGGGAAGGACCTGTGGGAACGCAAGGGACAGTGGTGGGAACAGCAGGACTGACTCTGACTAACAGCTCTCGTGGCTGCTGCCGCAGACGGTACCTTTGACCCAGACAGATCTTCAGAATTTTAGAATTTTCAAAACATCACATATTTTGAAATGAACATATGGTATGATTCCTGTGATTTCTGAAAGTCAGTCCTTGGTTTTTCTGTATTGCAGGAAGGAAAGAAGAAGTTGGTAATTCAAAAATTGTTTAAAAGGTTGATGGTGCATGACTCACTGTCTGTCTCTAAACCTCTCTCCACAACTACCTCCTGGATGGGGAGTGGGAGGGGGGAGCGGGACATGACACACACACACACACACACACACACACACACACACACACACACACAGGTCAACCAGTGGTGAGACGGAGAATGTGAGACGGAGCCTGTGGAGGAGTGGACTGGGTTCTGCAGGCCCACTCGCTCCTTCACTCCTGTTCTCTTTGCTACATCGCAGACTCGGGCACTTCACCCTGCAGCTGCCCTAGTTTTATAGGCAGTAGTCACAGACCAGAGGCAGAAAGTTCCAGGACAGACTTAGATCCAAAAGGAGAAAGAGAGGCTGAGGCTTTCTCAGACAGCACTACTATGAAAGCCCTCCAGGCGAGCGGCAGGCCCTGAGCCCGGCCCGCCCGAGTAGGCCTTGGGAAAGTGCACGTGGCCCTACAGCAGGACGGTCTGTGCTCCACCAGTGTCCCCATGCCTCTCTGAGTTAGTTTCAGCCTCTCTCTGCAGTTAGATGGTGCCTGTAGGACTAAGGCCGACAATGAAAAGCGGGCAGAAGTGATAATTCTCCTTGGAGGCAAAGACCATTAATCAGAGGCAGTCTCTGCCTCTTCCATTTCTCGCCCTCCCGGTGGGGCAAGCTGGGGGCCACGCACTTCAGATACGTTAGCTTTGAGATTAAGTAGGGCCATGCAGCCTGCGCCAGACTCGGAATGGGGTAAAAATAAACCTTCACTGTGTTGAATTCCTGGGGTTTCAATTTTCTTTGTTCCTGTAGCAAAATACTAACACTTGCCAGCAATAATCTCTCCTGACGATTGACTTGGTGAGAGAAAACTACTTTTCTAGTGAATCTGGCAGAAAAAGAACACTGGGCTAGAATTTAGGTGGGGTTTTTTTGGATTTGGCCATAATTTCTACTATATCTTTGGGTGGGTTGCTTGACTTTTGTGGTCCTCGGGCCCGCAGCCAAAGCCGCGGTTGTGTTCAGTCTTTCTGTTTTGCTTTTTAAAAAGATGTGTAACCTTTTCATTAAACAAAACCTTTCATGAAGGCCAGGCTATAAAGCTGGTGAAAGGAGAATCGCCCCTCCGTGTGCCCATGACTGCACACTTACTCCCCACGGGGCTCCAGGCTCTCTCTGTGGAAGCCGCAGACCCACGGGCATGGAGGCAAACCGCTGCCTCCGATGGCTCCATGGCCCATTCTGGAGCTGACGAAGGTTCACGGTGAAGCAGCTGGCTCTCACCTGTCCCACACGTAACGCTGCACTCTGTCCAGGGGCCGTACTGCCAGAAGTACATCAGCTTCTCCACGTCGTTGTCACCGCCGTCTTTCCGGATTGTGTACTCGTACTTGATGCCAGGGTTAGTCACCTGGAATAGAAGCTACAAGGCAAGAGAGGGGTCATGCCAAACTGCCGTGACTTGACACTGTGAAAACCAGTCACATAAAAATACTACACCATGTCCATTGTCTCAAAGTAGTTATAGACACATTCACTGGAACAGAGGCCAGTGAATAGTCCTTGACCTCCACTTCCGCCTGTACATCTACATCCACCAATGTCTATATTTGATCTCCATTCTACTATTTCTTGGCTGAATCCCCCTGGGAATTTCAGTTCATGGAAACAGGAAGGTCTCACCATAGGGAGCTGCTCTGAGGGAACGACAAGCAGGCTATTTTCCGGCAATAGGCTGGTCGGTTGCCTGTGCTTTGTGCACTCACCAGCCTTGTGACTGTGGGTAAGTCACTTCATCTCTTCATGCCTTAGTTTCCCCACTTGCAAATGGAGGGTAATAGTAGTGCTACTAATACGGTGGTCGTGTGAGTTAAATGAATAAATGTGACGTGATTAGATACGATTAGAACAGGAGTTGCTGTGTGGTTAGCACTCAGTAAACACTAACTTTTATTGCTGTTGTTGCCTATGATGCCTTTCTCTACCTCTCAGACTGCTTAGTTATTTTAAAGCATATAGTCCTGGGATAAAAACAATCAGGGGTTTTAGCCAAGGCATACCACGCTTGGGACCTTCCCCTTACTTCCGTCTCCTACAGGTAATCTACATACAACACATGTGAAATGAATTCATCTTAAACTCGGAGGTGGTGGATTGGTTGCCCCATGGGATGGGGGGTTCCTCTATATATTTTCCCATGTGGGCAGATATCAGGTTTCCTGACATTTATGAAACATAGATGTCAAGCCTTGACCTCCAGCTTCTGTGTGTACTCTGATCTCCGGCTCTGAAATGACTTCCTCTAATTTCTAATATCGTTAGATCTGACTCTCTCTTGGGCCATCTGTCATCCCCAACCCACCTTGTCTCCACTGGTGTAACTATTGCACTCCACAAGTCACTCATGACTTTGAAGAACAACACACCCTATACCCTAACCACCCTTTCCCCTAGCTGTGCCACAAAGTGAAACCTTTTGCCTGTGGACAAGCTCACGAGAACATGTCACAGAACCATGTCAGTTCATCACCATTGCTGGAGAGCTACTTGGAAAGTCATGCCAGACTGACACAGACTGATGGCATTTTTTGTATATCCAACCAACAGTCACCCTGAGAAAAACAGCCTGTGTCAACCACACTGAACACTGAACTCAAACCTTCCAATGGATGGTTTGAGGCCCCTGGCATTTCATCACGGGGGAGTGGGGGGTGGTTGGGCAATTTCTAGGCAGTGAAGGGTTAATAGCATAAAACTAGTATGTTGCTTCCTCCCCTGTTCCTCGCTAGGAGGAGTTTTAAGGATTCTTGATTCATGTCTCCTAGCAACTACCTTGGAAAGGAAAATCAGAAACTTCCTAACTGATGTGCATGCCAGCATCTCCTTTCTTCGTTACCTGAATCCACACGGACTCATTGGTGGGACCTGTGGCCATCAGTTTCTCCAGGTCTCCTTTCCGGTCATATTGAAAGACTGTCCCTGCCAGCTTGTAGTTCCCATTCCACTGGATAATAAAGCCTCCATTGAGGTAATATTTTCCCGGGTCTTCACTCCTGATGGCCAGAAAGTTTCCAGCTCCTTTCACTTCCATTACCCGTATGTCCCTGGCTCCTTTTGGAATCAGCCCGATGTCAACATAACCTAAGGAGGGAAGATACAGTGAATGAAAGGGGCATGCTAGCCTAACTGAACACATCTGTTTGATCTTCACCATTTAGCACCCTTGCCCTACTCCTGGGTGGCCACTGGGATCAGTAGATGTACTAACTGCGAAGAAATGTAAAGAGCTTGGCCACAGCAGACCTCACAGGAGCTTTGTGACTCAGAATGTAAACAGTTTTGTGAGGAGAGGTAAAATAAAAGCAGACTGCACTCTGAAGCTTTGGTGGTTGATCCAGCGTTTACTTTTCTGTGATTTGATGTTGGTAGTTCAGAATTTTACATCTCCTCGCTAGCTTTCCAATAGCATCTCTGCTCCCTCATTTATTGCTGCTACATCCTGTTGCTCATCCTCGTTGCCTGCAAGTTAAAGATGGATTCTTAGCAGTAATTTAATCATAACTTAAATTCATGATGAGAATCCTGGAGGAAGTCTTGGGTTGATTGCCACCCTGGTGCTCTTGAATACAGCTTGTGATGAGAAACTCATCTCTAAGCACAGCTTTTTATATTGCTAGACAATTCTATTCATTAGAAACAGTTTCTTCTTATTTTTTTTTAGGTTTTGCTGAAATATGAACTTACCATTTTACTCTCATGTGTTCTAATCCAGCTTTCTAGAAAAGCAGAGGACAGGGGTAAAGGGGATGGAAGGAGGCATGACTTGGGGTGGCAAACACAAAATACAACACACAGAGGATATGTTTAGAACTGTATGCCTGAAACCTATATGATTAACTAATGTCATGCCAATAAATTCAATTTTAAAAGAAGCACAGAGGACACGCATATGAAGATGACGGTCACCTCTAGCCAGTCTCTTGCTCACTGATTGTAATGGCGGGAGACACAGCAGGGACGAAAGGAGCTAATGTGTAAACGTTTCTTCTCTTTGTCAGACTCCACACTAAGAACTGTACTTCGTGCATTCATCCTATTCTTGCTTCTCAGGAAGCATCAGTTCATTAACGCAATAGAATGGAAGGAGCGAGGACCTTGGGGACAGCGCTGTGGAAGGAGGACTGGGTCATGGGGTCAGAACGGTCGAGTTCTAGTTTCTGTGCCGCCACAAACGCGCTCTACGACGTTCATTGACTTATTTAACTTCTCTGAATGTTGTCTGCACAATGAAGGGGCTTGAATGAGATGCTGTCTGATGCCCCTCCCAGCTCTGGTATTCCACTGTTTTGCCCTGGTCTAAGCTAAACACTCGTTCGTCCTTCAATCTCTCCATTAATGACATGGTTGTAAGACCCTGATCATTCTGGGTCTTCCTTCTCTGAATAAATACTAGGTTCTTCGGCCTGACAAGCAAACCCTCATCTCTGTCACCTGAAAGTGCTCTGACCGCTCCTCCCGCCCCTCTCAGACACAGAGTGGCACGGGGTCCTGGCAGCTAGACCAAGGGCTGGCCAGCAGGAGTGCCTTGCTCAGAAGCTGGGTACAGGCCACAGCCTCAGTCCCAGTTTTCAAGATGGCAGCTATAATCCAGAGGAACCAAAATGCGAGTCTTGTAGTAATTCCATTTGGCCCTCACACTCTTACCTGAGGTAGGAGGCTAACGCTACTAATTTATAATGAGCTCAGTGAGAATATTTATCACAAGCAATTGAGGCTAATGTAATTTTTTTAAACGCCTGTGAAGTGTTGCTACCTGCAGCTATTTTCTGATTCAGGACATTGCATGGCTTCCTGTGCAGGAAAACCAACTGGCTACCAGCTCACCCTTGTTGAAAAGCAAACAAAAAACAAAAGAAGAAAGTTTTTAAAAGAGAAAGTAGATAATTAGATGGAAAAAAACAATGAAAGAGTTTGCTTTTTATCTCCCACTTAAGAGAGAAAATCCAAAATTATAACTGTTTATCATGGGCAGATTCTGCCAAATCAAAAGGGACTTCAAAATTTAAAAGGAAAGCTTTAAAAATAAAATAAAAGCTTTCAGTGATGCAAGTGCTGCTCCTGGATAGTTTGCAGATTGATGATGTAAATGGAAGCAGATTTAGCCACGAGCAAAAATAATACATATTTGCAAAAGAATACCCAGGAGAAAGCCAAAGGATGCAAGTAAAGTGATGGGGAGTTTAAAAAGAACCATGACCAAAATACCCACCAGACTCCTTTGCCCGTGACAAAAAAGCCCACCGCAGAGAGAGGGGTAAAAGGAAATGGACAAGTTTCCATTTCCCTCCACCCCTAGTCTTCCGTATCAAAGATGATAACAGCTCATAGTTTATTGGGTTTGCTTACAAAATTTTTTATGCATACACAATTTTTTACACAAGTGTGATCATACTGCACGAATTACTGTTGCCTTTTAAATGTAAAGTCTTTTCATATTTTTTGAGCATTTCAACAACTGCAAGAATGACATAATCCCCTTTACTTAACCAGTGTCCTGTTAATGCCTATTTAGGTGGAAAGGAATGGCTACCAATCCCCTTATCTAAAAAATGAAGACACTGAGTTCCCAAGAGAAAAAATCCACAAGCTAGGCTGAGAGTATCTATATTTACGACCAGGGCTTACTACCCTAACCTAGTGTTTTAATGGGAAAATGTGATTGGTAGAACAGAGATGAAAAACAATCCCTCTTGTAGGTCTCATCCTCGTTGGCCTTCCTTACAAAAATGAGAATCATATTAAAAAGTTGCAAAAGTGAAGGGTTATCAAGACATTTTTCCTATTTTGAGGGAAGGTGTTCAGGGTTAGTAAAACTATTTAAGAATGATGAACATATTCATTCAGCAAAATCATTTTTCTTCCATCTTTCCCATTTTGAAGTCTTTGCAAGTCACAATTTGCTAAACAAAACAAAACCAACCAACAAACAAACAAATAAAACCAGTCATCACTCTTGTCCCCAGTCTCAGTCCCCTGCCACTTCAATGATTTGTTTGTTAGTTACCAGATCCTTCTTTCTGTTTAAACATCTTCCTCACGGTCTGGCAGGCAGAGCCGTCCCCGAGGCACACACCACAGCGGTCCTCTGTGGCGTTGGAGTCAATCTCATAGTCACAGCCGACCCTCTGCAGGAAGAGAGGCTGAGGGTGAATGACACAGGCAGGAGATGTCACACCTGCCTTGGATCTTTGGCTGGCCCTCCCTCCTTCGCTCTTGGTGAGATTGGGTTGGCAGCAGATATGAGCACAAATGTCTCCTTTTCCTGGTGCAGCAGAGAAACAGCCAAAGCAGCCACTGCAGGTGAAGGGAATACCTGCTTAGAGCAGCTACAGGGGCACACTGGGCAGCTCTCCTGAGTCAAGGGCAGAACTGACCACAGTTCCAAATGTCTAACTATGAAAATGTCTTGGAATCAAAATTGGTGGAACAGCAGGTCCCTCTGAGATGTGCAAACCTCGTGCCCCTCCTCCTTGCAGGGACTTCCCAGTGGTGGTGCTCCACCTATAATTGGGTTGCTCAGTCCCTTTTGATTCCTTACTGGGTTACTCTTCCTGGCTTTGAGAACAGCAGGTGAACCAGCAGCCATCAGGGCAAGGCTAGCTTAATGCTGAGACCACTCCAGGCCACAAAGGGTGAAATCTCTGACCTGCAGACCTATCATCAGACCCTGCAGAGCCTCCTGTGACCACAGCCCCCACTGCCATTCACATGTACCCACATTCCAGCCATCCTAACCTTCCCTCCAGCCACAGAGGAGGAGCTGGCCATTCCTCCTCTGAGCCAAGGACAACCTTGCCCCATGTGCTGGACCAAGTCCTTTCTTAGTGTCCTTTCTGTCCACGGGTGCTCCTGAATCTTCACCTTTCCCTCTCCACTGATTCCTTCTCCTTAGTCCATCCACATGGCCAAGTGTTCCCCATCCCAAAGTTCCTGTTCTGGAAAAGGTGGGCATCAGTGTTCTGTAGCATCAGATACAAAGACTCATGAACTTAGACTGAGAGTCATGAAACACGGGGGCTTCCACTGAGCTTCTCTGTGGCTGGCTTTCCTCCATTGCCCAGGCTCCTAACCACGTGTCAGTGGTAAAAGAAAGGGGAAACCTATACACCACATTCTATGAGTCAGATTTTTCTCTTCTGTTTGGAAAGAATTATGCCCTATAGTTTTTTCTCTCTCAGAGGTAACTCTCTTTCTTACTTTAAAGCCACCTCAAATCGACTGGAAGGAAGGACAGTCTGGGTCGTTGAATACACCCTGTCTCTACCAGCTAAATGGAGACTTAATGCTCGCTGACAGAAACAGCCCCATGCCTCTAACACCCTTTCGGTCCATAGACTGTGCTCCCTGAACAAGCTGAGAAGCAAGTAAAGTACTAGGAGGTTAAAGAACTTAATCATGCTAATCACGATGGAAAGAAAAGCAATTTTCTAAATGTGAAGCCTTCAGTGGTTAGGAGTAAAATGCCAAACCTTCCCAAGTGATAGATAGGCTTTCATCAAGCTGGACCATTCTCTAAGGAGTTGACCTTTACAAATCATGTTCCTGGTGACCCCCTTTCCTTCAGTGACTTGGAATAAGGGGAAGCTTAGTCTGAGACATATTAATTTTAAAGTATCTTCTTAGAATCTCTATCAAAAGGGGATCGATTTTTAAAAATGTAAATAATAAGGGAAAGAAAGCCAGATACACAAATGCTGTGAGCCCGCCTTTCCTCCCTAGCCATGGGGGCTGGGGTTGGGGCAGGAGACACCCCCCACAGCATGCTGTCCCTCAGCACATGCAGTGGGTTCTTATGGAGGCTGCGTCCCATCACCTCTCCTGCCAGCTGCACACCTTATAATCCACACAGAAGGAAGTACACAACAGAGGGCTGTGCAGGCTTTGCCAGCCCTCCTTGTTGCACAGAAAACATAAGGGTTCTTGGTGGAAATAAGTAGCTACCCCTATCCTCTCCCACGTCCTGTGCTCTGGAAACAGGGCCCATAGCCAGCACTGCCTTTCTGTCTCTGCAGAGTCCGAGCGGCCCCTACTGCTGCCCCCAGAGCCGGCAATGGCTCCACCACGGCTCTCCTCTCAGGTGACTCAGGCGCCAGACGGCCACCCTGGTGGGCAGCATTTTGAAAAAGAAGAAAATTCCTTGAATTTCCCATCAGATCATCATTTCTTTCTTTTAAAAAGTTTAATCAAGTGTAGCTGATATATAAAATACTGCAGGTATGAAAAGTGTACAATTTGATGAGTCTGGACTTTGATGAGTTTGTGAAACCATCACCACAAGCCAGGTAATAGACATATCCATCACCTCCAGACGTTCCCGTGTGTCCTTTGTGTGTGTGAGTTTGTGTGGTAAGGACACACCTAACACGAGATCTAGCCTCTTAACAGGGTTCTAAGTGCTCCGTACACATTGTTAACCATAGACACCATATTGTACAGCGGATCTCTAGGACTTACTCATCTTGCATAACTGAAACTTTCAATCCGTTGATCAGCAACTCTCCATTGTTGCCTCTCCTCAGCGCTTGGCCACCACCATTCTATTCTCTGCTTCTGTCAGTTTGGCTGTTTTACATTCATGTGTAAGTGGAATCATGTAGCATTTGCCCTTCTGCAACTGGCTTGTTTCACTTAGCATCATTTCCTCAAGGCTCATTCATGTTTTCACAAATGGCAGGATTTCCTTCTTTTCTGAAACTGAATGATATTCTATGGTGTGTATATACCACCTTTTCTTTATTCATTCATCTGTTGATGGGCATTTGGGTTGTTCCTGTATCCTGGCTATTTTAATTGGGCTGCAATGAACACGGACGTACAGATATCTCCTCAAGATCCTGATTTCAATTCTTTTGAACATACACCCAGAAATGGATTTTCTGGGTCATATGGCAGTTCTATTTTTAGTTTTTTTGAGGAACCTTCATACTGCTTTCTGTAGAGGCAGTACCATTGTACATTCCTACCAACAATGTACAAAGGCTCCAATTTCTCCACATCCTCACCTGCACTTGTTATCTTTTAGTTTTGTTTTATTTTACAACATCCATCCTAACAGGGGTAGGGCTATATCCTATTGTGGGCTTGGTTTGTGCTTCTCTGATGTTTAATGGTGTTGAGCGCCTTTTCATGCACTCATTGGCCATTTGTATGTCTTCTTCAGAGAAATGTCTATTAAGTCCTTGGCTCGTTTTTTTAACCGGGTTATTTGTTTTTCTGCTATGGAGTTGGAGTTTCTTATGCATTTGGATATTAATCACTTATCATATGTATATGGTTTGCAAATATTTGCTTCCATTCTATAAGTTGCCTTTTTATTCTGATGACTATTTCCTTTCCTATCATCTATTCCTGATGCTGCCATGTGGACTGAAGAGGATCTTGAGTATTAGGGAAATCAGGTCCCAGTCTTTCACTGGGACCTTTAGCCCCACGTGCGTGAATAATCAACAGGTGTTCTTGCTCATCCTTATTTTTGGCTTGTAACATTGTTTTACTTGTAAATTCTTAAGTAACTGAGAACTGGCCCCATGGCCTAATCCACCTGGAATGTCCTCACTTCTTTCTACAGGCCCTTGGCAGAGGTAGAGACTAGAAGAATGTCCAGTTCTACAATGAGACTGACTCCCAGCCAATGAAACTTTAAGTGTGAAGATAGTTAGGAAAGATTCATGCTTAACTGAAAAGGACAGGTAAATGGTTTTGCCATTTAATAAATGGGTGGGACAGTAGCAATAATATACTTTCCTCACCATAAATCTGAGGGCCAAAAGACAGGATCTGGAATTCTGGAGAGAGATCTAGCCCAGAGGAATTAATTTAGGATGTTCACTGAATATCACTAAAATGGCCAAAATGGCCTTGTGAGAGGACAAAGAAGGTTCTGGACAGTTTCTGAGAGGAATGACAGAGGGAGCTAACCTAGGACAGGTAGGATGTTTGTCATATAGGGGTGAAGACTCAGCAGGATTGAAGACACTGACTTTGTAAGGGCACAAATAGTATTACTAAGTTGACCTTTTTGTTTAAAGAAATACATAACAGTAGGCTGATAGTAAGGTTGAAAAAGGATTGTGGTTAGGTTGTGATGGGAGGTGAAGAGGAGCAATCCAGGGATGGCTGATGGGATAGATCAGGGCACCTAGGGAGGAAATTAAGCCAACGCTACGTTGACTAGGAGAAAGGGAAAGAGTGGAGGAATGGAAAATCAGAGAGCTGGTTGCCCAGAGAATGGGCCAGAGGGCTGGAAGGGTAGCAAGCTGTCGCAGAGCTGGGAAAGTTGTGATTAAAAATGACAGATATCCTGAAAGTTCAGTTTAAATTGATATGTTTGATCAACAAGCTTAGGAGTTCTGTCCAAGTCAAAAAAAAATGGAGTAGGCACAGAAAGTTATCTCCTAGAACAAATTCCATTTTGATCCAGCCTTGATAATCCCTTTGATGATAGAATCTGTAAATTAACATGCCAAAATGTTGGCAAATATAAATTCAAAATAGACAGTGGAATTTATGTGCAAAAGCAAATGCAATAAATATTGATATAAATACAAGCCAATATATTTTCATATCCACAAAGAAGATGGCCTAGACAAACACTATATACACTTTTTTCTGATGGCGTATATTTTTATTTCAATACATGTTCAATTCCCTCTTTAAAAAAACACCTGTAGTAAATGAATAAGACTGACAAAGCTGAAAATGTCTACAACCTGGATCTTAATGGCCTTACCTTAGGCCTTTAAGGTAAATTTGATTCGAGTAAATTTTTAGCTTAAAAACTTAGCTCAGTGTGGTACAGACAGAAAGTGGGTAGTTATACCTTCTAAAAGGCCTTAACTGGTTTCCAGAAAGAGGAAAGCAAGCTGAAAAAATATGGCTTATTAAACCGATTTAATTGGTTTTAAAAGAGGTACCCAAGACCCCAAACAACTGTTTTTTGTCACACGCTAAAGATGCTGCCTCTATGTGTGCAAAGGTATTTAGGTCTAAAAGATCATTTTGACACCATATTCATTTCCTGGTGATGTAAGTTCTCAGCCCTAGCTGCATATGGCAATCAGCTAGGGAGTTTTTAAAATATCAATGGCGAGGCCCCCAATTCCAGAGATGCTGAGTTTTGAGATGGAGCCAAACATCAGTCATTTCAAAGGCTCTCCAGGTAATTCCAACAGGCAGCTGGGCCTGAAAGCCACTGCTTTCATCAGTCGTGGGCTGTTTGGGTCTGAATTAGCTAAATAAACCTTTTCCTACTCTGAAAAACACATTAGCCTAAAACATATTAATTATTTTTGGCTCTTTGTATGTAACGGTAATTACTGAGTCTGAAAGAGAATTTTGCCTGAGCCTTTTCAAATCGAGAGTCTAATTATGGCTTGCAGTTCACTCACTCATTCCCGGATTCAACACACTGCCTCCCATGCTTTGCTCAGCACTGGAATAAGTCAAAAGGCTACTTCAAGGTAATAAGTGCACCTTCCTGGGGTGCTGAACATTTATGGGCAGGAGCTTTTCACAGTGGTAATTTGGTCCAGTAGGAAAAAAATATGATAAATACTTGTAAAAACAAATAAAATATACTAAGAGTGTATTGTATGCCAGGGCTCTGTTATGGGCTTAACATAAATGATTTTATTTAATCTTTTTTGACAACCCCAAATAAGAATATAAATTAATATCTCATTTTTATAAAAGAAAACCGAGCCTCAGAAAGATGCATACGATGATATAGCTAATAAATAATGGTAATGAGTTCACATTCTAGGGCCTCAGTGCTAAGTGTTTATGATTTCCTAACAGTTAATTAGGTATTTCTATAGCATAGTTTTCCTTTCATTGATGAAAAACACCTTCTCTCTAATCTGAGACTTATGCCTGGGTGTTAGATCACAAAACTTGTTCATTATTTCCTTGCAAAGCAAACTGAGCAACAGGAAGGAATTTTTCAAAGGGTGCACACATAAAAGCATTAACAAATCAAGTCTAAGTAATTTATATAAAGGCAGGGGTGATTAATGAGTCCACGAGGAAAAGTTAAATAGCAATCAGACGACCTGGCCATGTGACTTCTCTTCCTAAGAAGATCATGTCAGTAATTAGTGGGTAATTAAATGTAAAAATGCCTTGTGAAAAACACGATACAAACTATTATTAATTTCAGTTCTTCCTAAAATTTAATGACTCTGTTGTTGGCAAGTCAGCGATGATTAATTTAATGCCATTGAAATCATCTGGGTTGCCTTTTCCTAAAAATTCCTCCTTTATAAAGTATTTTTTTAAGATTTTATTTATTTTTAGAGAGAGGGGAAGAAAGGGAGAAAGAGAGGGAGAGAAACATCGATGTGACAGAAAAATATCCATCGGTTTGCCTCTCGTATGCACCTCAATTGGGGACTGAACCCGCAACCCAGGCATGTGCCCTGACTGGGAATCGAACTGGGGAACTTTCGCTTTGCAGGACGATGCCCAGCCAACTGAGCCACACCAGTCAGGGCACAATTCCTCCTTTAATTTGGTTCTTCTTCAATGTGCCCCTGCTCCATGCCTAAAATAATACCCTAGAGCATGTCAACAAATCAAGAAATGAAGAAAGCAGGAAGAAAACTATTCCGTTCCAAACTGTGTCTCTGATATACACTGAGAAGTCTTGCCTCACTGACCAAAAATAAAACCCAGACCACATGCAAATTCTACAAAGCAAAAGGTTTGAATGTCTGACCTCCTAAATTAATAAAAGTGTGATTTTATAAAGTTGTAGATTAAGGAAACATACCCAATACCTTACATATGCCATTAATACAGACATTTCTGCTGTTGCCGCCTTCAAAGCAAGGGGTACCATCAATAACAGCATCCAGCATTTTCTCGGAAAACTGGCCATCTACAGGTCGGCAGTAGAGCTCACAAGGATGTGCTGAAGGGAAAAAGAGACAAATCTTTGAAGTTAGCTTTTCAGTGCAGCACCTCTCCCCCAGGGTCCTTTCGTACGTATGAATACGACCCGAGTGTTGTTAATCTGGAGATGCCCATCTTTTACTTTTCTATGACATGTGCTGAAAAATAGGTTCTTTTTCTTTTTTCAGTTAAAGAGTTTTACAAATTAAATTGGGAAGATTGCTTTAAAATGCTATGCCCTTGGTAATCAATGACTAAACCTTTCAATCCAGAATTGAACTTTGCTTGTAAAAGTAAGGCACTGTGCAAGTGGGGCTAACCTGGAAGTCAAGTACCATCAGCTACTTGATGCAGGATTTCAGGCCAGCAGGACCCCTGCCCCCATGTGCAGCAAAGTAAGTACACCTCCAGGGGAGGTGGTTCTGTCCCATGGGACCAGCTCCCCACTGACACCAAAACTACTACCCCATCCCCCAAAAACTCTCCCTTATTCTCCTCAAGCTCAAAAAGTCCCTGGACACAGATTTACAACCACACAGAAACAAAGGATCTGCTTTTTTGCTGACACTGAAGCCAACCTGCTTATCCTAATGGCCCATCCCATCATGCTGCGTCCTACACTGAATCCATCCTAAGGTTTGGTTTTCTAGTCCCTATGAATGAAGACAGGGTGATCTCCAGCACAGAATCATTCTAAAGATTTACTTAATAAAATTCATACCATACTTAGGTACTTGGGGTAACCAGAAAAATAACCTTTAAACATACATGACCTTACTTAATAAATAAAAATTTTAACAAGTAATACATGTATATGATAACAATTCAAATAGAAATTTTCTTTTGAATGTCTTGTTCTCTTTAAGGGAAAAACTTCTGAATGTCCTCTTCAGAGAAGCCCTTTTGGGATCTCTTCTGGATCTGCTTCTTGTGGAAAGGACTCTCAGTTTCTCAGGGGTTTGACCAGCGGAGGGCTCAGCGACACCAGCTGTAGGGTCATTTGCCATGCACGCACCGCAGTGTAGATGAACACCAGGTACAGACCCAGAATGCACGGCTCTAGATGTGGCTGCTCCAGGGTGCAAGGATCCATGTGGCAAAGTAATAAAAGTATAAAACCCACAAATGCAACAAAGTAAGAGCTCCCAACACTGAAACTCTGGACAAACTTGAGAGAGAGGTCAAAAGCATGTGCTCAAAGCTTAAAGAAAGAATACCAACTGATTTTATATAAGGTCCCATGGATGACTTGTCTGTGAAAATGAACAGTCAACACCACGAGCTGGAGAGATTGCTGGACAAAGCGCCAATGGAAAGGGGCCAGAAGACTCCAGGGACGAGGCAGGACACTGATTGTTGTAAATCTTCGTTCCTGGAACCATGATTAGCTTTGTCGCAGCCTGACCTGGAGCAGAAGAACTTGGAGCAGTTCTGCTCCTAGACATGAGAACACCCATCCCTGTGAATGAGGTCCAGGGAACAAGTTCAGAAACACTGGGCTGTCAGGAAGGGTGGAGGCAAGGGAAACACTTTAAATAAGACCTTGATTTGAGCTTCAGAGTTTGGTTCCAGAATTCTGAGTCGCAGAAATTCCTAATCTGGGACATGAGAGGTTCGGCTAATCCCCTAGGTTCTCTGCGTACGTACATTTTCCTTAAAGGCAGCTTCTACCTAAACCCCAAGGATTCTTGTAATAGACTGTATGCCTGCACCCAGGTGTCCTCAGGTGCTGGAACTATCCCTCCAGCTCCTGGGAGTGCTGCCAGCAATGGCCCTCAATTGTCACCTCCGCTTAAAAGAGCTTCCCTGCCCAGGACAGTCACTCCCTTCCAAGGGCAGACCATACCCAGTGACTCATCCATGCTGGGCATAGGGACCTGGCTCCCGTCCCCGCAGTGTGGCAGCTCTGGAGGTCCATTCCATCCCCAGGGCTCCCATGGAGCTGGAGGAGGCCTTTGTCGAGGATCAATGCAGCCCAGCTCCTGCACCTGCCTGAGCCCTCCTCCTTCCGTCTCCCTCCACAGCTGCTGAACTTCCTGCATGCTGATCTACATCTCGGAGTCTGTGTCCTTGGAACCCGATCTGCCACACTTCCTGAAAGATGGCCCTGAAGGACCCATGAGGAGCAGACCGTGGTCTGACCTCCTGTCAGACCCCCGACATTTGCTGGAAACCTCACTGGCATCAAGCATTAATTGGGCTTAAATATTTAGAAGAAACAATTTTTAAAATTTGCTTAAATCAACAGTTATCTGGGTGTCCTGAGAAAAAAAAGAAAAGAAAAGAAAAGAAAGAAAAGAAAGAAAGAAAGAAAGAAAGAAAGAAAGAAAGAAAGAAAGAAAAAAAGAAAGAAAGAAAGAAAACTAAAAAGAAGGAGAGATTCCAGGAAAGTGATGACATTAAGATCAGACTCTGGTCATTTCCTAAGTGAAGATGGAGAATATAAACACATTCTATGAATATAGGCTAATGACGTCCCTGGGAACCTGCATAAGTTACTGTGTGTGTGTCAGCTTCTTAGTCAAACAACCTTGAATAAATAAGTGTCTTCTCTGAGCCTAAGCTTCTTTCTTGCTGAAGGATGGGGAGGGGCTAAGGGGGATAATGTGTGGTCACAGGAGGACACAGGCATGGCCTCAGAAAATGCAGCTGACGCGTGACAGCTCTTCCTGCTGGTGCCTGCACGACTGTGACCAAGTGGAGTTGGGATACATTTTTTTTTTTGCCAAGAATGCTGGTAAAGAAAATATCTACATTGGAAAGTAGGCTGATCTAGATTAGTAGTTTTCAAAACTTGTAAGCAGGATTATTTTTCTTTTTTTCAAGCAAGACCCTGCCAATAAGAAAAATGAAATCAGAATTTTATTGAGCACAGATTTTGTAAGTTCAAGTATATAATGGTTAAAAATAAATTAGTGGGATTCATAGAAACTATTAAGATGAACAGAAAACTTTGACACTGAGCTTATGAATGGCATTACAGACTTGTATGGGCTGCAGCATCTAATTTTTTTCTGAGTTTTTGGTTCCACACTATTGAAAAATCTTGACTTATATGGACAAATAGTTGTAAATTATAAATGATAATAGTTTATAACTCAACCAGCAATTTCAGGATATTTTTCAGTTAAGTTGTGTTGATGAGAGATTTATTTTAAGGTCTGCAGAAAACCAAATTAATTTGATTAGGTAAGTTAACGCATTGGTGGTTTCTGATATGTTAAAACTTGACATATAATATTTTTGAGTGTAAGCATTGTTCTTTATTGTACTTTTAAAAATAGTTAAATTTTTTAAATGAAATTAGTATCGAGCAATGTTGGAAGCTCTGGGATTCCATGAAACTGAGTTTGCCAACTATAAGATTTGATGGAGTTTCTATGCTTAATCTAAATGTTTAAATCTATGCTGCTTCTTCAGTCACTGGCAAGTCTCCCAAAGGTCACATCCCAAGACACTTAACACTGTCTACTGAGTGGGTAGAAAGCTCCACTGTACATGTATTTTATTCTCTAGTGACTTCTCAGGGAAGGCTGGGAGGGCATAAAGCCCCAGATGCCCGGCACAGAGTAAGTGCTCCATACATACTTGTTTACATGAACGACCTACTTGTCACCATTAGGAATGCCTGTCGACGAAGCAAATAACAACTCTGTAGGACACAGTTTGCTGGGGGGACAGAAATCAGTGTGTTGGCCAAGGTGGTAGTTACCAGTATTGGTAGGTAAGCTCCTATGCTCAAATAATAAATAGCCCAGCGGCCTGTAAGAAAACCAGGGACGGAGGGCGGAAGCTTAGAGCCCAGGCAGGCAGCAAGCTTCGCTTAATTCCATCTTTTGGTTTATTCAGCCTGATTCCAGTGTCAGATGCAGACCAAGCACTTCAAAATGAGTGAAATTTAAGTTTATTTTTATAACTCTCATTCCTTCAGTACCTATTCTATGCTAGACAAAAAGTATGCATGTGATAAGTGCTTGTAAAGAAATGAAAAACCAAGCTGAACCAAATCTTTTTTCCCAACTACTCAGCCATCAAAGTTCAGAACACACAAGGCCAACCCTGCCTCTGGTGTGAGGTGGGCGGGATCTCCACACTAAGTACCTGTCACACTACTGGGGCGGCTATGCTCCTTCAGTTCTGCAAGGCTGCTCATTGAGGGCCTTAGGAGCATGCATCCAAAAGTTTCAACAATAGAGAATGTCCAGAATATAGGAAAGGTGGTAGCTTTCAGCAGTAGGTTTTGGGTTTTTTTAGTATATACATGAGTTTTCCTATACTCAATGCCTGGCTCAGGAAGCTAAATTGCACCAGTAATCAATGACTAGCTCCTGCAGAGCATGAATGATGCTAAACAATGAGGGGCAAGTAGCACACGTTGCCCGTGACAACCAAGAGCTATCAGTATTTTGGGGGCTGAAAGTGGACTACCTATCTCAAATCTCCTTAGCTCAGGAAAGTCTTTTATGTTTTATCTCTCACTGGAACAACCATGAATAGCACAGATATTTTCTGATGTTGATCTACAGCTAGTGGTGAACGATAGCCTTCCTTTCGGGTCTGCACTGCCGAGGCTGCCATTCCATTCCACAACTCGGGTCTGTCCCCACCCCCTAACGTGCATTCTTTAGATGCTTGCTTTTACTTTTGATCCCTCTTAAGACTGTCTTGCACACACAACACGCCCATTTCTGACCCAGAGCTGGCTCTCATTTGTTTCTGATGAAGTCATTCCTTCTGTCTTTCCTTGTCTTGTTCTCTGCCCACATGGAATGACTATTTGGATGCCTCCCCTGTTCTTTCTTCCAGTAGAAAGACCACTCAGACTAACAGATCATCAACTACTTCCTCGGGAGCCTTTTGTGAAATTACTCTAAATGCACAATGACCTTTTCTGCCCAAAATTACAATCGGTTTCACATGCTCATCAACAAGCACTTCCATGAGTGATCAGTCACCAGATTCCTGCACGCCCCACTTACCACTTAGCTGCCCCTCAGCTGTTTGAAAGTGAGCCACTCTGTCTGATCAGCTTCTCTGTTATCTCCCACTGAGCGCAGCCCAGAGCTTAGACATATTCAGCCTTCAGCATTTACTGATCAGCGTGACCGGAGCAGTGATTTTACCTTCTAAAATATAAAACACCTTCACGGTACATTTCTCTTTTTTGTTGAACTTTGCAGGGTGGCCCAGACCCCTGACCTTCGCTCTCTGAAAACGGCTGCAGCCCGAGATCTGGAATACGCTGTTCCCGCTCCTCACCTGGATTAAACACCGGAAACCAGCTGTAGAATTCGTTCTTGTAGGGGACGGTGTCGAACTCGCTGCACTGCATCTGCCGGAAGGTTGGTGCGCCTGGGCGGCAGGGGTGCACATTGCACAAGCGGTAGCGTTTCCTTTCTCCGGTGCAGTACTTGCCTCCAAACTTCGGTCTGCCGGCGGAGCACACAAGCTGCCCTGTTAGTTTCCTTAAAGGCCAGCACCCTCATTTCAAACTCCCCCAGCACATGGCCACACCCACTCCTTCCCAAACCATGTCTCTCTCCACCCTCAAAACTCACCTTTTTTATTCGTTCTCCCCAGTTCATAGATTTTTGCTTGTGTGGTGGCCCATGAACATTCAGCCCCAAGTCTCTACCTGCTGCCTATCCTGAAATAGTTTGGCCCCCTCTCTCAGGCAGTCAGTTGCCTCGCCATTAGTTGTAACTTTTTATTGGTTACCTCCTCTTCATTTTCATAGTCACCAAACTTGCCCAACCCTTGTCTTCATTTCTGGCTCCCCTCTGGCCATCTTTATTTCCTCATTCAACCTAGTATACACACCATTATTTGGTTAATTCTTACAATTACCTGAATTATTTTAGTTTCTTGTTTAAACACCTTTCATGGGACCCGATGGCGACAGAATCAAGTCCTGCCTCTTGAGCTTGACTTTCAAGGCCCTCACGATCCTGGCTTAACTCAATGTAACAACTTTACCTCCCACACTTCCCTGGTGTGCACACTGTTCCAGTGATGCCAGCAGACATATTTAATTTTTTTTGTGTGTGTGTGCCTCTGGACAGATCTCCCCTCTCTTACGGCTCTAGACACCCACATACTACCCATGCTTTAAGGAGCAAATAAATGCCATCTCCATCAAGATTCTTCCTGGAATCTGGCCAGAAGGAATCTCTTTCTCCTCTTCCATGACACCCCATTACCCTACCATATGTGCTTCTTGCACTCAGCACTCCCAAAGACGATCTTCTGACTAAGGGAGTTCATAGTTGTTGATGCCCTGTAGGCAGCACAAAGGACTGTCCTTGGTATTTCAGGTTAGGCTGGTTTTCTATTTGTCATGACAGAGTGGCACTCTGCGACTTGGCATCTCTCCAATTCATCTCCATCCAACAAATATCACTGAGGGCATTTTATGAGCCAAGCCCTGCTGGGTTCTTACTAGACAGCTGACCAATATCAAGGGTACAGTCTCAAGGTCACTTGACCACTCACTGACACGGATCCACGACAGTTCCACTGGCATTGTTCTCAGCGAACTTAAGCCAACCAGCTACTGAGCTCATACCTGATCTCTCATGTGAGGAGACTCTACGACAAACTGCGGCCTCTGAGATGGGAGTTAGGACTACTGTACCCCTAAAGCTCCGTTAGAGAATCATCCCCCCATTCCTCAAACAGATGTCTTTTTTTTGACAAGCACAGGTCGCTGACCATTACCCCAAAAAAGCTACCAATGGGTGGGAGCTGGTATATAGCATTGACCATAGGTCCCAGAGCGACTCGTCTGTCTTTCTGATCTCTAAAACAGAAATCACTTTTCTGATCACAGTGAGATAAACTATGAAGATTTCTTTGTAAAAAATGAAGTATAAGAAATTCCTGGTTTTACATTTTTGAATTCAAAGAAATCTTATATTTTTTAAAAAGCAAATTTTTATTAAAGAGTAAGAGTTTAAAACAATTTTGTCCAAACTCCTCAAATGTATACTTGTATGTGTGGAAATGATAAAATATCATAATGACTATAATAACTACCATTTACTGACAATTTTTTATAGTAGGTATTGTATTAACTTAAACTCATTTT